>LPNX010724887.1:57056-110140 GCA_001517045.1 Pseudotsuga menziesii
CTGAAGAATGAGAAGGTCGAGGAGGTAGTCCTGTAGCTCCTGCTCCTCTACCAGTACTAGTGCCTGTGCTACCACCGGGTCTATCTCCCTCTAGCTTTGACTGTGGCACACTCCCAGAATCGGTGTGAAACTCCTTTGGAACTGGAACATGCTAATCCAAAACCTCTGAGATTGTATGAGTCTCACCATGATCACTATCAGTAGCATGATCATCCTGTAGCCAATCAGGGGCTACCTCCATAACAGAGTCCTCACACTCTGCCCTCCATGCAGTGGTGGTGTCAATCTCATCCAATGAAATGGCCTTCGCATCAACTTTTCTCTGATACTGCTTCACCTACAACCTGAGATTGTAGTGGACGTAGACCAAATCATTAAGGCACTGAGTATCCAACCTGGAGGAGGATCATAAATATTAAAAATTTAAATATTAAAGTAGCATAAATCTATAAATTAGAATTTAATAATTTATATTATATAATGAATTTGAAAATTTGAATTCTCTAACCTATTGCGCTTTTTGGAGTGTACTTTTTCAAATACACTCCAGTTGCGCTCGCAACTAGAAGAGCTACATGTCTGGTTGAGCACTCGAATGGCAAGCCTCTGTAGAATAGGTACACAACCACCATAGTTCTCCCAACGAGTATCTACAATGAAATTATGAATAAAATAAACATGAGAAACGAAAAATAAAATTTAAAAACAAAGAATTAGAAAGAGAAAATGAAATTTTAAATTTAAACTTTAAAGTTGAAAGTTTGAAACTAGGTGAAGCTTACTTGGCATCAGGTTGGTCCTATCATTTATTGCTATATCAAACCCAAATAATCCTGTAGCTCTCTTATACATTTCCAAGTCTTGGGAAAGCTGTGTACGCTCAGCTGCATCAGGTACCATTCTTTGGACACACTCATAGAATCCAAACATAACCTCTCCATCAAATCTAAAGCCATAGGAGTAAGCATACGAAGGTTTGAGGTATAGCCCTGCAGCATGAATGGGGTGATGGAGTGTGTGGTTCCATTGAGCATCAATCACCGCCCATATCGCATGTTGTTTCTCTTGCCCCTGATCTCCCTTGTCCTCATAATAAGCACGGATGGATTCTTTGGCCCTATCCATGGCCTCATATAGGTAGCCCATTGCGGGCTTCTCTCCATCAACCAAGCGGAGAACCCTTACCAAAGGTTCGGTGATGGTGCACACCTCCTTCATCGCACCCCAAAAATTCTCATCATATGCAACTAGCCTGAATGTGGCTTGCTCCTCTGGTCTAGTGCTAAATGATAAAGCATGCCACTCTGGTGAAAAGAACATCGCCTGCAAGTCCCACATAGAATTCAAGAGTGATTGAAGATAAATAAAGCTAGTGGCAAAGCGTGTGATGGCTGGACGCACCAACTCTTTGTCACCTGTGAACTTTCTCATCAAGCTAAGCACTGCTGCATGGTTATATATGAATTTTGTGATGCTCCGTGCTGAATCAATAGTATCCTTGATCCAATCAATCTTGCCTAAATCCTCTAAGATCAAATCAAGGCAATGGGCAGCACAAGGAGTCCAGAATAGTGTAGGATACCTGGCCATGAGCATCCTACCAACAGCCACATAGTTCGCAGCGTTGTCCGTTATCACTTGGACAACATGTTGCGGCCCAATCTCTTGGATGAACTCATCCAACAAGCCACATAGTAAAACCACATCTTTGACACGTGCAGATGCATCCACAGATCTCATGAACATAGTCCCCTTGGGGCAATGAACCAAGAAGTTGAGAAGTGCCCTACCCCTCATATCGGTCCAACCATCCGACATCACACTGCATCCTGTTAAGTCCCATGATCTTTGAAGCTCCTCCAATCTGCGAGTGCAATCAGCCTTTTCGTCCTGAAGGATGGGCCCTCTCAACTCCTCATAACTAAGGGGCTTAAACCCCGCTCCAACTATAGCAGCCGCCTCAAACATGAACACATAAAATGGGTTCTTTGCAAAGTTAAATGGAATAGCACTCCATAACAAGCATCGACCAATAAGTTTGTGTGAGTCTGCTTTTTCCTTTACTTTCACCATGACCTTATAGAAGGTTGTCCACCAGGGTTGCATCTTGAAGATACCATGAAAGGCGATGTGGACTGCTGTGTGGAGTGGGTATCCGTATCTGGGCTTGTCCCACTAGCCCCTACTCTTGCTACGGAGCTGGATCTTGAAGCAAGTTGATTCCTCACAGCCTCCCTGTATTGTTTCCTTAGCCCAGTGCCCTCAATCGCTTGTGTGGCCTTAGCAATGATTTCCGGAGTTGTTTCTTTGCAAGGACCCACATCATGCCCTGCTATTTGTGCAAGGTGGTATTTCAGCCTACTTTCCCTCCTGTCATTCTTTTCCCACATAGATTGCAAGTGAGAATTTGTCGATTGACCAGGTCAATAGGTGAGCCCCACTCCCAAAATGGATCCAAAGCCTTTGGCATCTTGTATATGGAGTTATTATGGACAAAATGAAGCTTGAATCTTGATACTTTGAACTTGAAGTTTGAACCTAAGGCACGAAAAAAAACGTTTTTTAGCATATGTGATTAATGAAAATGTAAAAGTTTAAAACACAAGAAGAATTCCAAGAAATATTGAGCATTCAACCATTAATTTGATGAGGAAAAATACATAGACATTTTTATGAGGATTTATAAGGAATCTAGGGCAAGATAAAAAATGCCAAAACGTTTTTTGGCATGTAAGCAACAAAAAAATACATAACATTTGAAAAAAAAAATGCTTAAAACCCTATAAAAAAAGTTTTTGAATATAGAGAATTACATGGCAAAGTAAATCAACAACAATCCCTCTTGGAAAAGTGAGAAATAATGGGCAAATTTTTTACTTACCTTCAGCTGTGATAATTGTGGGAAAAAACCCCAAATGGCAAGATCTAATCTTCAATTTGATGCTTGATGGCGAAGAAAATGTTGCCTAAATTCGTTGTTGGTCTCTTGAAACTCTCTTCACTTGCCCTCTCAGACCCTTAGCTCACCTCCTAGTGGACTGTTTGAGTCCAAATGAGAAAAAAAAATGAAAAAAACCAACTTAAAGATGACTTTTTCTGGCCCTGTCCGCGCGCGGCGATTTTTTGCATTGACTCGCGATTTTTCGAGAAAAAAGCGGCAATTTCTAGGAAAAATCGGGGGTGATTTTTTCCTTAAATCTCGGCACGGCGAAAAAACTGCGATTTATCGGACATTGGCCGGATTTATCGCCGATGTTGGTAACACTGGTTTCATGTACATGCTCTTGTTTGGATTAATTACCTATGTAACATATAGATCAGTTCCCTCTCTCTTGGTTCAATGCTTAGACTTTTCCATCATCTATCTCATCCATTGATATCGAAATCCTTTGACTTGGACATGAATGATGAACCTGAGAACCTCCCCCTTCGTGACCTCTTTGATTAGATGGCCTCTATGTTTTCCCTTGGTGTCTTGGATTTGGAGTGTGTGGCAAAGTCTATAAACCCATTGATCTTTTTTTGCTTGTAGCTTAGGTAGATTGAGTGCAGTAAGGTAGGCCTAGTCACCGCAAGTGTATCCCCTAGATTTGAAACAAGTGCTCCCATCCTTGAAATTAGTTAGTGGCTAAAGGGGTATGTAATCCTCCTTTGTATGGGGTTAAGCCTACTTGTCCTTAAACAAGGAAATACTGTGGCAACTTTGTCGAGGCTATGGACGCTCGTTGGTAGCAGAGCTAAGGTCGTGGCATCATTGGGGCCTAGAAGGCTATCCAAGTCCAGTACCTTTTAGTCATTAGCTAACTAAAGGAGATGCAAAATTGAATTTTGTGTTATATAAAAAATTTATATAACATAACATAAATTAATAATAATAAATATCAATATTAATTAAATAATTATGAAAAGTCAAAAGACATGACTTATATTGAAAAGGTGCAAAATTGATTATAAAGCCGAAGGAAATGTAATTATAAAACCGATCATATCTTAACAATTTTATATTCTATTATTTATCCATTCATGGATTATTTGGCGTACTTATGCTGGTTATTTTTATAAGAAGCAGATTCTTCAGTTTCATTGGTATTAGAGCTCCTTCTTGGGATTGATTCCAACATTTGACTGCATTTTGGCTTTTAGCCGGTATTCCAAGGTTTCCCTAAGATTGTGGTCATTGACCATACATTTCGCTTCTCCTTCCTAACACCAACACTCACTCCTCTACCCACATTCCTCCCCATGCCCTCCATAATACCTCTCACACTGTGTCTTCCCTCCATCCCTTCACGATGTTTCCTCTCCTCCCTTCCATCGCTACCCCGCGTTGTCATTTCTTCAAAACACTCCCTCACCTTTACGCTTACTCCACCCATCTTCCCTTCAGTCTCTCATCGCACTCTTCTCACAGGTTTGTGGCTTGCCCTACCACGCTCTCCCAATCCTTTCCCGCGCCATCCATGTTTTCCCATCCTCCTCCCTCATTTGTGTTGCATACATCCCCTCTCGTGCTACGTCCTCTACCCTTTCCATCTCTATGACGCTCACGACCTCCCCATCCTTCTCCTTCACTACTTGTGCCACTCCTCCGTGCTACTCCCTCTCCTTCCTACGTTGATCTCCTCCCCACCTGCACACTTTCCAATCCCCACCTCCACTCGCTTTCCTACACCTCTCCCATCTACCATGCCTTCATCCACCACTCCTCACACTAACTCCAATCCCACTCACCTCCCTTAACTTCCATCGCCTTCCCGTCCAGTCCTGCCTAGGTTTCCTTGGCCTCCACTCCTCGGCTACGCCACTCACACTGCAGCTTCAACTCCTCTTTCCTCAAGCTGCTCCAATCATTCACAGCTTCCCTACACTTTGTTGCTATCGCACCATCCTGCCCTTCCTCCCACCTCCTTCCAAGCTCTGCACTAGCCCTCACCCCAACGCCTTCCCAACGCTTCCACAATACCATTCTTCACTCTATCATTTCATCTCCATTAATCAGCGCCAAAACCCTAATCACCTCTATACATCCAATCCACAAAAAAAATATCAATTTTAGTAATATTATTGTCTTTAAACCCTAATTCAATTTCAAACAAAAAAATTATAATATCATTTTATTAAAACAATGATTATTATTATATTTTTTTTATATCCCATCTTCATACATTAGTATATATATATATATATATATATATATATACTATTAAAACTATATAATAGTAATAATTTATTATTTATAATAATTATTATTATTATTGGAGTTACTATTTTGAAAAGAAAATATTTTGGAAAAAGGGAAGAGAAGAAATACCAAAAGGTCAAAGAAGATATTAAAAAGAGAGAAAATCAAGTCTTGGAAGATATTGAAAAGTCATTGAAGCAAATTGCGGAATTGTTGAAGAAACTATGGATTCCATATATAAATCCAAATTTAGGAATAAGTTTCATTATTGCAAAATGGAATTCCAATATCTGACATTTTTTAAGAATGGCAATTGCTCCTGTCCAATATGTGGTAAATATTTTATTATGAAAGACGATTAAGGTAACTCGCTGTTGCAATCACAAAAATTGGAAAGTGAATTAGGATACTACGAGGAAAGCAATAAAAATCTACAATCTGAGATGAGTAAGCAAATCATTCTTCATAAGTTGATAGAACAAGAGAATCCTCACTCAAAAGATCAAAATCAAAAACTGGAAAAAGCTAATGAAGATATCAAGAAGCTGTTATCAACTAAGAACGAAGAAATATCTCGATTAAAAAATCACAACCAAGACCTTAAAGACAATAAAAAAAAGTTCGAAGATAACGAAGAATCACCGTATAGAAGTGATAACGATTTAGAAGACGACAAAGTGCTTAAACAAACTCATCATGGGCAAGAATGATGAATTCGTGCAAATCCAGAAGGAAGAACCCCAACAAACGTATGATGACACTAAAAAAACACAAGTTAGAATTTGTGAAAATCAATGGCAAATTCTCGACTAAGAATTCATAACAAGACATTGCTTACGAAAATCAAGAAACTAAAAAATAGTCGAAAG
Source organism: Pseudotsuga menziesii (assembly GCA_001517045.1). Lineage (NCBI taxonomy): Eukaryota > Viridiplantae > Streptophyta > Pinopsida > Pinales > Pinaceae > Pseudotsuga > Pseudotsuga menziesii. Next base: position 63,108 of record LPNX010724887.1, read on the forward strand.
ATTGAACTTTGCAAAGAAGACCTCGAAGGAAGAATACTAAAACAGCTAGAAGAAAACCATCTTCCGAGAAATCTTAATCAAGAACTAGAGGAACAAATCAAGAAGTTAAAAGATGGCAAACAGTTGCAAGACAAAAGGTTAGAGAAGATTTAAGAATAATAATAATCTATTAGAGAACACATTACTTCTAAGCCAGAAGGAAGCATCCAAACTATTTGGATAACAAATTCAAGTTGAGAAAGAAGAAACAAATACAAATTCAATCCCCGTCACAGTTCATAAAGAAGTCAATCCAACAGAAAAACAAACAAGTACTCCTTATCGACACCCAAATTACAAAAAACATTTTGACCAACGACAAGGTCAAAATGAAAGCGAAAGAACACAAAATTTGCAACTTAAGCAAAAAACGGGAAGATTTATCCAACAAAGTGATCAACAATCATCTCTGATAAAGATAGATCTCAAATGGACCACATCACAGTCGATGCAACATTTTTTCTTTGGAATTCGTAACTCATATCGTCTCATTTCGTCAAATGTTGCAAGTACTAAAAGAAAGGACCAAGAGATGACATTACAAGCAAGAAATCAGACGTAAGCCTCGTCTTTAATAAGCTTTGAGGACAAGGCTCCCTTTAAGGGGAAGGCAATGTTATATAAAAAAATTATATAACAGAACATAAATTAATAATAATAATAAATATCAATATTAATTAAATTAATAATTATTGAATAAGAAATAATTAATTAAATAATTATGAAAAGTCAAAAGACATGACTTATATTGAAAATGTGCAAAATGGCTTATAAATCCCAAGGTAATGTAATTGTAAAACATGTCATATCTTAACAATTTTATATTCTATTATTTATCCATTCATGGATTATTTCGCGTACTTGTGCTAGTTATTTCTATAAGAAGCAAATTTTTCTATTTCATTTTGCATCAAAGAAATATCCAAAGAAAGAAATGTGAAATATGCAAAGTTATAAAGTTGTGAAATAAAGGGGGCTTGTTAGACTCGAAAGGGTTCCTTCTAAGCACTTCATCCATTCATGAGACACCTTGCTTCCCTAGTGTTCATCACTCCAACAAATGTCATAGAGACCCCTGTAATCCCTTTCTCTCCAAAAGGTAAATTGAGTCTATACTAAAGTCAACCCTCATTTTGACCAAAGCCTATGATTGTCGCTTACTATGCTTCACCCAGGAAAGGGAGGACTGATCTATACATTACATTGTGTAATTAATTTGAATAAGAGTATGTCTGTAAAATCAATTGCTTTGTCATATATTACACTAGGTATTTGTCTTACTCTTGTTGTTTTTGAGCTAATCACCATTGTATTAGCATAACTCAGCATTTGGTTGTTTATTAATATTAGTCATGATAAGTGCACTTACACCTCTTGTAGGCATCAAACATGATTATTTGTTTATTTGGAGCTATGGTCAAACTTTGACCATTTTTACTTGGTCAAACCTCAGCTTGACTTGGTCAATGGGGCAAGTCAGCAACGGGATTTCACTATGATCAATGATCATATCTTTGCCATTGGAGGTCAATTGGACCCCTACAAATATCCATTTTGGATTAATAGGCTTCATTAATTATTTTTCTAAGGTTTGCAGAAAATAATTAAGCCTATTTTATAAAAATATTTGGACATTGCTTCATAGAGATCACATCAGATTGGCTATGGGCATGTGAGTAGTGGATCTTATGATTTTTAAGGTCTACAAATCCATTCGTGCAATTAAATTGTCATTTCGAGCAAGGGAAGATCCATATTTCTGCAGATTCATGATTTATTATTATTTCCAACATAAAAATTAAAAGATGACCAAGGCTTTTGATGTATGATTTGGGTTAAGTGAATGGTGAAATATGACTTGTGGTATGATGTGATGTCCCCCCTAGACACTTTTGGCCACTTTTCCTAGCATCTCATCATGTTATTACTTGACATATGTATTTTTCTCCATGGTGACGTCTTCCCCCCTAGGGGGCTGATTGTCTATTGTTGTGACTTATATCTTGAGCTAGGACGTGATGTAAAAGTGGATTTTGATCACCTAGGGGTGAAATGATGAGCTCCATAGCATATTATTTCTCATGTATTTCGAGCATTTGAAGTAATACGCCCCGCTCCTCTAAATAGACATTTCTAGCTTAGTTAAAAGAGATAAAGTGAGAATAAATCTCCACCATTCATTGAAGGAAATTTGAGGTCTAAAATGGGCCTCCTAAAAAAATAATAGTTAAAATAATAAAATAATATTTATTAATTTTGGAGGAAGAAAGAAAAAAAACTTCTTTTTTTGTTTGTATTTTCAACATATCTCGTGTTTTTACTCAAATTTTGAGCGAGAGCACTAGTTGGATGCGGATTTAAATTCCGCATCCAACGAGTACCCACACTACATACTTTTGACAGACCCCGCTGCCCCAAAACGTGATGACCATCATCACGTGTTTTCAGGTATTTCTTGTTTTCGGGACAACGAGGTCCGTCAAAAGTATGTAGTGTGGGTACTTGTTGGATGCAGAATTTAAATCCACATCCAACAAGTGCTCCCACTCCAAATTTGAGTAAAAACACAGGGAGATATGTTGAAAATACGAACAAAAAATAGTTTTGTTTTATGACAAATATGTCAAGTCAACCATTATGGTTGACTCATTTTATTAAAATCTATTGGTTCTTGAATTCCAACTCATCAAGAAATTATGGTTGGCTTGTTTTCTTATATGATGACACGTTTTCTTATAAGGCCGATTTTAGACCTTAAATTTCCTCTAATGGATCATATTATTGTATCTTTTAATCTCAGTGGTCCACATAAGGATTGGTTAGGGATTTTGCTCCTCTCAAGCTATATAAAAGAGTGAGCCCCTCATTTGTAAGGGACTCTTAGCTCATTCCAACAGTGAATAATAAAATTTCTCTTCTGCAAATATTTGCCTCTTGAATGGATGTGATCAATTTCTCTTTCTTTTCGATCTCCTTCTTCTACTAGATCTCAAAATACTCAATTGCCAAAAATATTTTCAATTATTGTGCTTGCAGGAGGGAGGGAAAATCACCTAGGGCAACTTGGGCAACTTGTTCTTGTGACAAGGAGTGATCTATGAATGAAAATAAATTTTCTAATGTTATTTCTTTTCTTTCCATTACTTTTTGTCTGAGATACCAGACACATCCAAAAGAGCCTGCGTGTCCCGTGTCCGCGTGTCCGACACGAACACGCTGACAGAGCATGTCGGACACTACTTTTCAGTGTGTCCCTATTCAGGACACGTGTGTCCCACGCTGTCACCAACGTGACCTAATTCTAGGACACGTTTTTCACTGAAAAAACGCCCAGAATTGCTTTAAATAAAAAATTTCACTTTCTTTTTATCATTTGCAAGTGTGGAGAGAGCTCTAAAGTGTGTTTGTTGTGCAAGTGAAGAAGATTTGAAGGATTTAAATGTGTAATTACTAATATTAAATGCGCATTGATTTTAAATTCTATTGAATATTTGTAAAAATTTGGATCTATATGTCTGTATTTTTAATCTATATAATTTTTAATATATATATAACGTATCCTGATTATGGGGGTCACCGTGACCGTGTCGGACGCTCGAATCCCCGTGTCCTCGTGTTAGGTGACTTAGCTTTTTATTTCTCTTGTTAGCAAAATCAATTTGCAATCTATTGAGTTCACTCTTAGTTATTTGATATCATCCTAGCTAATTAATTTCTCTTTGGTCTTGCGAGACAAATTCATTGGGCAAATCAAGGCGACTTGGGATGGAGGAAATTTGTGATCTAATCGATGATGTTGGGCGAGGAGAAAGGACTCAATCTATCATCCGATGCAAGGTGAGTACTCAAACTTTTGTTAGAGTAGCTAAAGTGGAAATAATTTTTTGTCAATGAAAAATAATTTAATCTCTTTTAAGAAAAAATTACTTGCATGCTTAGTCTATTGGGTCGATTCTTCAATTGGGTAACTTTTATTTTGCATATGGGGCAACAATATAGCCATAGCGACTTCATCTTAGACTCCATTAACCTCAAAACTAAGGCATTGATTCCAAATCAATTTGCCCCAAGTGGTTTTTGTCTATTTTACTTTGTATGCCTCTCTGCTTGCTACTGTGTGTTTGTATGAATGATCTTGAATGTGTAGTAAGCCATCCTAGTGTTAGGATTTTGTATTAAACTCAATCCAACCCCATCCTTGATGCATTTCAAACAAATAATTATTTCCTCAAGGGGGCAACTTGGAAACAATTTGGCCCTAGAGCTAGCTTTTCAAGACTAGGCTAATTCAACTATTGAGCCTTTTTCCTTGAATTGGATTTAGCTTTTCCGCATAGCCAATCCATATAAATTAAGCACAGTAATCATTTTATTAAGTCTAGGAAGCATTTCACAGGGTATATTTCATCTGTTAATTGTTAAGTCTTCATTATTTCCCTATAGCCTAAAAGGGCTCTGGCTATCAACCCTAGGTCAGGACACCTCCCATGGCTAGTCTAATTCAATTTGAGTGGATTAGGAAGCCTAAAGAGAGAAAAAACCTCTCTGGCGTGACATCCAAATCTTTAGAGGGTAGGATTCTTTAGCTGATGCATTTCTTAGTTGTCGTAGCTCTCTACCATCCTGGGCAGGATTTATGTACTTAGAGCAACTACAGAAATTGTGATAACAAGACATATACCTATTTGGAAGCCAATCAAGGGATACATGATACTAGCATTTGTTAAATGTAAATGGTATATGCAACCCAATCAAACATACCAGTAACCAATCTAGAAAATCAACATTCCCGTCGTACAATAATCTACACATGCATTCACAAAAGGGGAGAGAAAGGTTCACTCATCTAAAGTCCCAACATAAACGAACCATGTTTGTTTTGAAGCTATCAACAAAGGAACACGTATAAGGAAACATGAGAGTTCACAAAAGCAATCTTTTGATAACTTTTTACACGCTTCCAAATTGCAAGGACATGTATAATAACACCCCATTTTATATAGGTATGCACTCAGGGCAACATACGAGGAAAACATCACATTGTTATCAGCAATAATTATGGGGATATTAAAAAAACTAAGATGATCAAACTGAACTAGGAAGACAAAAGAACTGTTTCTCTATCGAGTTGAATCATTGCTTTAATCCTAAGTAATTGCTTAAACCCTAAGTAGGCATTATTCTAATAAAGCTTATAACCTTGTAGTCATTCATTGTAAGGAAAACATATTAACCTTAATTTGGGGAAATTTCATTAATGAAGAAATCAATGAAGGAAGGTCAATCACTATTAGTGAATCCAACCATTTACTATTCCCTTGCATTGGTCCGCATCAAGCAACCAAGATATAATAGGAACATATCATTTATATACTCTCATCAAAAGTGCATTTAGGTGCTTTTACATAAGTATCTATTGCTAGAGATGGATCAGATTTTTAAATAGATGTCCTCATAACTCAATAAACTATTTACAACAACAATATGGATAAGACCAACCATTTTCTATTCCCTTGCATTAGTCCACATCAAGCAACCAAGATATAATAGGGCCATATCATTAGTATATTCTCATCAAAATTGCATTTAGGTGCTTTTAAATAAGTATCTATTGCTAGATATAGATTATGCTTTTAAATAGTTGTCCTTCATAACTAAATAAACTATTTACAACAACGATATGGATAAGAAGACTGTTAAACTAGCAGCAACAAGGAAGGTCTTCCTTGTAGGAGTTTGTGCAACTTTAGAAGCTATTCTTATTGTTCTCCTTCGAGAGTTGAACTTGTTGTAATTATTCATCTAAACCCTAGAAAGAACAATGTAATCCTTGGGAAGAAAAGCCAACAATAAAAGAATAAATAAAATATAAAATTATTTATTGCACACCCAAGTGAAGTCGGCCCCAGTTATTTTCTGGGTGGCAAAACAGTATAAATAGGAGGCGCCCCTCCTCATTTCAGCACACAACAACAACGCAGCAGCTACACAACAGTTCGTAGTTTTCTGGGAAAGACAACAGCTACACAACAGCTTAGAAGTAGACTGATTTTCAGGGTTTCATATTTGGAAGGCATTTCCATATTTTTCTTTTTCTTTCTTAATTATCCTCTGATCTCAGAATTATCATCTCTAGACGAAGGTTGCTGGGTTTTTCCCAATTGGGTTTCCCAAGTAAATAATACTTGTGTTATTGTTCTGTGCTTTGTCTATCTTCTAGTGATCCTATTGATAAATGCAATTAAGATATACTGATATAATTTATAAGAAAATCTAACATGGTATTAGAGCGGTACTAGAAGAAGCCATTGTCGGAGCTCTGTTGGCAACTTGTCGAAACTAGGGTTTCATCTTTCAAGGTCTTCACTCAACCTTTTGGCATAAAAAGAGCCTTGGGAATTTTGCTCTAAGGAAGGTGCATCTTTCTGTCAAAACATAATTGGATTCTAAGCATTTTCAGTTTTGGCCTGTCATTGCTGCGGGAAATTAGGGCTTTTCACAGAAGTGAATTTTTGAGTGAGCCCAACATAGGATTGTTCTCCTCCTCAAAATCAAGATTTAGAGATCAAGATCGAAACTTTTAGTTGGGTAAAGCTCCGGGAAAGTCAAACCCTAATTTGACCTCGAACCAGAAAACCAACACTGCAGAAGATCAACTTCAGATCCAGACTACAGTCAAGATGATCAGTATGAAGGTTGAAGATCGTTTGGAAGGGGCTTCCAATTTCATCCCCTGGAATTCTAGGGCTCTTCTTCTACTAGAAGAAAATGACATATTACAGTTTGTAAAGGCAAAGGTCCCAGAACCAGAAGCCGAAGAAGACAAACCTCGCTAGAGAAAGGATGATGCCAAAGTAAGGAGGATTTTAGTGGACTCAGTTAGAGATCACTTGGTTCCTCAGATATCAGAAAAGACGATGACGAGGAGGATGTTCAAAACCCTAAAGAAGTTATTTGAACATAGTACCTTCAATGTGACTCTCACATTGAGGAATCAATTGTCGAACATGAAGATGACTAAGTCCAAGGATATTGCTTCATATTTCATGAGGATCACCGAGCTCCAGGACAAGCTAAAGTCTAGTGGAGACAATCTTGAAGAAAAAGATCTTGTCATGACCACCTTAAATGGTCTCCCACCATCTTGGTAGTCTTTCATCTAGACTATAAGTGGTCAAACCAAGTTGCCCAAATTTGATAAGCTATGGGTAGAATGCACTCATGAAGAAACAAGAATTGCAGCATGCCAAAGACTTCATGCTACTCAACCTGAGGAAAATCAAGCGTTCGTATCACATACCAAGAAAGGCAAGGGAAGGGGAAGGAAGTCGTACATTCACAAGCATCAAGACAAGAGATCAAGTCCTCTTCCAGATTAGAAGAAACAAAAGAAGGATCTATCTCAGATCCAATGCTACAGGTGCCAGAAATACGGTCATTATGCCAGTAGTTGTCGAAGTTCTCACAAAAGGAAGCATGAAGCTTCAATTGCTGATGTAGAAGAAGACCCTCCTCATAAAGAGCCAAGGAAGGATGATCGTTCGGAGTTCTTCTTCTAAGAAATGATATGAAGATCCAGATTGTGATCATCGTCAAGCAAGCATATGAAGACCAATGGACCCTGACAATGGGAGCCCACCCACACAACTACAAAAGATAAGTATTTTATTTTACATGCTCTAGTAGATTAGATCTGGTTGTTTTTTAATATGTTCTACACATATCTACATTTCAGGGAGTTGACAAGTAGGCTCATCTAGTATTTGTTATACACATGATTGTTTAAATAGCCTGTCATGCTGCACAACCCATCAAGGATGATAACTCCTTTATAACATACTTGGAGTAGTACACACTCTTAACGGTATGCTATAATGGAGACCATAAACATCTAGATAATGGCCTTACGTGTGTTGTGTTGAAGCATTGACTAAAAGGTTGCCTACAGTGTTTTGTTAATACATTGATTATGAAACATTGCTAACCAATTGACGGGATTTGACTTGTAGGGAATGCCATGATCTACAAGGGCAAGCGATCCCATTGGTATATGGATGGAATGGAAGCAGAAAGCCTCTAGAAGCATATAATATGACTCTCAAACCTAGAATAATCTCATGCAGAGATTTGGTGATCAGAAGCAAAAAGCTTCTACAAATGTCGGTCTATATGCTGCTTCAACAAGATTTACTCAATCGACTTCTGAGAGACAGAGGGAGTTATCCCTTAAAGACAAAGATTCTAGTCTATTACACATGATAGAAACCTGACGACACTGCTAGAAACCTGAAACATTGCTAACCATCTGACGGGATTTGACTTGTAGGGAATGCCATGATCTACAAGGGCAAGCGATCCCATTGGTATACGGATGGAATGGAAGCAGAAAGCCTCTAGAAGCATATAATATGACTCTCAAACCTAGAATAATCTCATGCAGAGATTTGGTGATCAGGAGCAAAAAGCTTCTACATATGTCGGTCTATATGCTGCTTCAACAAGATTTACTCAATCGACTTCTGAGAGACAGAGGGAGTTATCCCTTAAAGACAAAGATTCTAGTCTATTACACATGATAGAAACCTGACGACACTGATGTCGTGATTAGAACAAGACAACTAGAGGATCCTTGATGAACCTAGTCGTCACCAGGATGGACAACTACTTTCTAGTCGACATTCATGTGCTCAAGTTAGAACCTTCAGGCAAGATGGAACATTCATGGGATATTGCAAGTCCTCAAAGGCTGACAGAATTTACATCCCAAGATTGAGGCAAATTGAAGTCAGTTGGGATGTAACCTTTGAAGAAGAAATGGCTATCCAAAAAGGAAGAGGATCAGATATGGAGATCAATGCAATGAAGAGATGAGATCACCTACCCTCCAAACATTAAGAGGGAGTCTAAAGAATTGAATAAATCGATTAGTTCCATTGATCCAGTTGAGCAAGATGATGCTTTGCAGATATGGCAGAAAGCCGGAAAAGACCCAGATGGGCACGACAGATTTTGCAGAATGTAGAGGAGCATGAAGTTCCGCATGGAGTAGATGGGAAGCCAAATTTGTTGCCAGGGGCCTCTCTCATAAGAAAGAGGGAGTCGACTATGATGAGACATTTGCTCCTATGGCTCGATATGCTTCCATTAGATCGGTTATTGCTATTTCAGCTATGGGATGGAAGTTGTATCAGATGGATTGCAAGACAACCTTTCTCAATGATATTGTTGACACATTACTTCTTGGGATTAGGAGTATAATAAAGGCAAAAAAAGATTTTCCTAGGTCAAGGAAATTACACCATGGATATGCTGAAGAGATTCAAAATGTTGGACTACAAGTCCATAACTAAGATGGATGCAAATTTGAAGAAGCTGAGGGATTCTGCTTTAGATTCAATTTGATTGATCCCACCATGTATTGCCAGTTGATTGGGTCCTTGATGTATCTGATGAACACCAAACCAGACATTTGTTTCGTTGTGAATGCTCTCAGTCAGTTCATGTACGAACCGATGCAAATTCACTGGATTGCTGCAAAACATCTACTCAGATACTTACATGGCACTATGGGACATGATCTACGATATGACTCAGATTGTGACTTAAGATTGCAAGGGTTTATAGACTTAGATTGGTTCGGATGCACTACAAATAGGAAGAGCATTTAAGGATGTTGTTTTCAGTTTGAGTTCTGTAGTGATTTCCTAGTACAATAGGAAGCAGAACTCAATAGCTCTCAGTACTGCAGAGACTGAGTATATGACTACTAGTTCAGCAGCCAGGGAAGCAGTTTGGATTCGTAAACTTCTTGTAGGATTGTTGGCCAAATTCCAGAGCCAATCGTGATTCACTAAGATAACCAAAGTTGTGTGCAGATGACAGTGAATCCTGTATTTCATGACAAGTCGAAGCACACCAAGACTCAGTATCACTTCATACATGATATGGTGCAGAAAGGTGTGGTCAAGCTCCAATATATTTCAACAAACAACCAGACTGCAGATGTTCACACCAAGCCTCTTCCCAGGATGAAGCTTGAATACCTTCGCCGAAGACTTGGAGTAGAAGAGAACGCATCCCTCCCTGAGATGGAGAGATGACTAAGAGACTTTTACCATACTTTCACCCAGATACCTCTACTCGTCCAGGTTCTCAGCCAAGTATGGGAGAAATCTCATCGGCAGATGAGATGGATAGGTAGTAGATGGTCGAGTTCACCCAAGTACCCCTGCTCGTCCAGGTTCTAATCCAGGTATGGGAGAAATCCCATCGGCAGATGAGATGGATAGGTAGTAGATGGTCGGGTTCACCCAGGTACCTCTGCTTGTCCAGTGTCTCAGCCAGGTATGGGAGGAATCCCATCGACATATGAGATGGACAGGTAGTAGATGGTCGGGTTCACACAAGTGCCTCTGCTCATCTAGGTGCTCACTAGGTATGGGAGTAATCCCATCGACAAATGAGTTGGACAAGTAGTGGATGGTCGTGTGATTGCACAGGTACCTCTACTTGTTCAGGTTCTCACCCAGGTATGGGAGTACCCCATCGGCTGATGAGATGCACAGGTAGTAGAGGGTCATGCACATGTGCTCATCCGAGATCTCTAGCCAGGTATGGAAGTATTCCATCGGTAGTAGAGGCGGATAGATAACAAAAGATTCTCTCTCAAACATCTGGATAGAACAAATTTATAAAGACAACCTTCAATACGTTTAGAGATGATGGAGACAGTATAGATGTACAGATGAAACCCAGATGATGATGATGCCGATGAAGACCAAAGAATATCTTCCTTGTTGAGAGGGGGTGTTGGAGTTTATGCAACTTCAGAAGCTTTTCTTATTGTCCTCCTCCAGGAATTGAACTTGTTGTAATTATTCATCTAAACCCTAAAAAGAACAATGTAATCCTTGGAGAGAAAAGCCAACAATAAAATAATAAAATATAAAATTATTTATTGCACCCCCAAGTGAAGTCGGCCCCAGTTATTTTCTAGGTGGCAAAACAGTATAAATAGGAGGCGCCCCTCCTCGTTTCAGCACACAACAGCAGCGCAGCAGCTACACAGCAGTTCGCAGTTTTCTGGGAAAGACAACAACTACACAACAACTCAGAAGTAGACTGATTTTCGGGGTTTCATATTTGGAAGGCATTTCTATATTTTTCTTTTTCTTTCTTCATTATACTCTGATCTCAGAATTATCATCTCTAGACGAAGGTTGATGGGTTTTTCCCAATTGGGTTTCCCAAGTGAAAAATACTTGTGTTATCGTTCTGTGCTTTGTCTATCTTCTAGTGATCCTATTGATAAATGCAATTAAGATATAATGCTATAATTTATAAGAAAATCTAACATTCTTGCATGCATGTGTCCTTGCATGCAGAAGACTTAAATCAGGGCACCAATTATATTTAATTTACTTATCTTGAGTTTACTTTGTAAAATAAATTAAAGTAGTCTAATTATTTGTTGACTTTAAGTGAAAGTGAAATTAGGGTTTTCGCTTTACCTAAAGTTATAAAGGAAAGGTCAATTAGTGGAGAGGACACACACACTTGTATTCCGACAGAGACAAGATATAGACAGGGAGAGAAAGTCAGACATAGGATTTAGCTGGGAAGACAAAGGAGCAAGCAAACAAGATCACTGAGTTGCCAGGAAGGGCAAAACCCACACAGATTGACAGACAACAACTGCAGAGGGAGGTTGTACAAGACCGTACGGATTCCGTACAGTCATACGGATCCGCACGTGGGAGGTCGTACACTCACGCAAGAGGGAGCTAGGGTTTAGCTGGGATTTATCCAGTGATTCTGTTGGGATACTGCATTTGCCAGGTTTGGGTGAATTTGTAGTGATTGTAAACGTTCCATATTTTCTCATAATAAAATCTATATCTGACTGCTACACCGGTTTTCCCATCTTGGGTTTTTCTGGGGGTTTCCATACCCAAAATAATAGTGTCAATATTGTGATGTGATGTGATTTATTTCTCAGTTTTATATTCCGTTACATATTGTAAAAGATATTCACTTGTGGTTATCAATAGAGATTTTGAATGCATTGTTTAGCCCTTTTTTTAATATTAAAGGAAAATTTACATGGTATCAAAGCTCTGGTGAACTAAAGCTGAGAGATTTGGAGCAATAGTGATAGATCAAGGGCAAATCTATAGGAAGACACAAACCTAGACTTCTATATTTAGGGTTTGAGAGGTAACACTTCACTATGGCCATGCAGTTGAGAGTTGAGGATAGACTCTAAGGAGAACAGAACTTTCCTACATGGAAAGAAAGGATCACAAGGATCTTGGACGTTAGTGATGTAGAGGAGCACATTAACTCCACAAGAATTGCACCCACAGCTCCGGTAGATCTGATAGTTTGGAAGAAGATTGATTCTACAACCATGTTGATTATCATGGATGGATTGAAGGACCATAGAGTCCCTCACCTTTCTAGTAAGAAGACCGCAACAGAGATCTGAACGGTTTTGGAGAGTCTGTACCAAAGTAAGAACGAGAACTTGAAGATGGTGCTGCAAGAGAGGATGTGCAACACCAAGATGGCCAAGGGAGAAAGAGTGGTGCCTTATCTCACGAGGCTCACACATATCAGGGATGAACTTGGAGTTGTTGGCTCTAAGACAATGGATGAGGAGCTAGTTCGGATTGCCCTCAATGGCTTCTCTAAGCCATAGGAAACCTTTGTCAAAGGTGTTGTGGCTAGGGAGAAGCTCCCTGATTGATAGAGACTATGGGATGACTTTATGCAAGAGGAGTCCTGCATGGTTCAAGGATTAGGCTCATCCAATAGTGCCCCATAGATTGTGGATGAGGAGGCTCTAGCCCTTACAGAGAAGAGCAAGGGTAAGACAAAGAGGAAGAAGGATGGTAAGAAGAACATTGACGTGTCAAAGGTCAAGTGTTTTATCTACCACAAGCAGGGACACTTTGCCTCCCAGTGCCTAGACAGGAAGAAGAAGAGTAACACTCAGATGGCTGGATCTGTAGAGGTGGATGAGTTCAGTAGGAACTTTGATGAGGAGTTCTGCTTGATAGCTTGCATGGCAAGCACCAGAGGGAGTAGTATATGGTACATCGACAGTGGAGCATCCAATCACATGACTGGACAGAAGAGATTCTTTAGAGACTTGCAAGAGGGTGGAACAAGGATCTACGTTGAGCTGGGTGATGATGTGTGGTATCAGGCGCAAGGAGTTGGCACTATTTCATTTGAGAGGGAGTCTGGCAAACCCCTCAATTTTGTTGATGTGTTATATGTTCTAGGATTGACCAAGAACCTCATATCAGTCTCCACTCTGGAGGACAAGGGATATCAGATGAAGTTCCGAGACCATAGAGTATATATCAGGCCCAAGGGATCAGATAGGAATATGGATCAGGTGATTGGCAGAAGGAGTGAGAAAGTGTATAGACTACAATTTGAGGCTGTAAAGGCTCTAGTCACCAACAACAACAACAACAGTCAGGGTGGGTTGTGGCATAGAAGGATGGCACACTTACACCATGGAGCATTGAGGCACTTGAGACAAGTTGTCATTGGAGTTGCTCAGGTATAGGAGGAGAAGCATAACCACTGCAAGGATTGTGCTTTGGGGAAGAACATCAAGAAACCTTTCCCACAAAGTGAGCACAAGTCTAAGGAACCCTTGGACTTAGTGCATTGGATGTATGTGGACCTATGAGTGTCCATTCTTTCAGTGGTTACAATTATTGTGTAATCTTCATTGATGACTATTCCAGGAAACTTGGATCTTTTTACTAAAGGCCAAGTTAGAGGTCTTTGAGAGGTTCCAAGAGTTCAAGATTCTCGTGGAGAGCAAATAGGATCACCGAGCTGCCCGAAAGGGCAGAGCCCGCACAAATCGACAGGCAGCAACTACAGAGGAAGGTTGTACAAGACCGTACGGATTACGTACAGTCATACAGATCTGCACGTGTGGGAGGCCGTACAGTGGGTCGTACACTCACGCAAGAGGGAGCTGGGATTTGCCCAGTGATTCTGCTAGGATACTGCATTCGCCAGGTTTGGGTGAATTTGCAGTGATTGTAAATGTTCCATATTTTCTCATAATAAAATCTATATTTGACTGCTGCACCGGTTTTCCCATATTGGGTTTTTCCAAGGGTTTCCATACCTAAAATAATAGTGTCAATATTGTGATGTGATGTGGTGATTTATTTCTCAGTTTAATATTCTGTTGCATACTGTAAAAGATATTCTTTTGTGGTTATCAGTAGAGATTTTGAATGCACTGTTTAGCCTTTTTTTGAATATTAAAGGAAAATTTACATGGTATTAGAGCTCTGGTGAACTAAAGCTGAGAGATTTGCAACAACAGTGATAGATTAAGGGCAGATCTATAGAAAGACACAAACCTAGATTTCTAGATTTTGGGTTTGAGAGGTAACACTTTACTATGGCAATGCAGTTGAGAGTTAAGGATTGACTCCAGGAAGCACAAAACTTTCCTACATGGAAAGAAAGGATCACAAGGATCCTAGACGTCAGTGATGTAGACGAGCACATTAACTCCACAAAAATTGCACCCACAGATCCGGTAGATCTGATAGCTTGGAAGAAGATTGATTCCAGAGCCATGTTGATTATCATGGATGGAGTGATGTACCATAGAGTCCCTCACCTTTTTGGTAAGAAGACTGCAACAGAGATGTGGACGGTTTTGGAGAGTTGTACCAAAGCAAGAACGAGAACCTGAAGATCGTGCTGCAAGAGAGGATGCGCAACACCAAGATGGCCAAGGGAGAAGGAGTGGTGCCTTATCTCACGAGGCTCACACAGATTAGGGATGAACTTGGAGTTGTTGGCTCTAAGACAGTGGATGAGGAGCTAGTTCGGATAGCCCTCAATGGCTTCATTAGGCCATGGGAAACCGTTGTCAAAGGTGTTGTGGCTAGAGAGAAGCTCCCTGATTGATAGAGACTATGGGCTGACTTTATGTAGGAGGAGTCTCGCATGGGTCAAGGATTAGGCTCATCCAGCAGTGCCCCACAGATTGTGGATGAGGAGGCTCTAGCCCTTACACGGAAGAGCAAGGGTAAGACAAAGAGGAAGAAGGATGGTAAGAAGAACATTGACGTGTCAAAGGTCAAGTGTTTTTTCTACCACAAGTAGGGACACTTTGCCTCCCAGTGCCCAGACAGGAAGAAGAAGAGTAACACACACTTACACCATGGAGTATGACACACTTACACCATGGAGCACTGAGGCACTAGAGACAAATTGTCATTGGAGTTCCTCGGGTACAGGAGGAGAAGCATAACCACTCCAAGGGTTGTGCTTTAGGGAAGAACATCAAGAAACTTTTCCCACAGAGTGAGCACAAGTGTAAGAAGCCCTTGGACTTAGTGCATTGGATGTATGTGGACTTATGAGTGTCCATTCTTTCAGTGGTTACAATTATTGTGTAAACTTCATTGATGACCATTCCAGCAAAAACTTGGATATATTTTCTAAAGGCCAAGTCAGAGGTCTTTGAGAGGTCCCAAGAGTTCAAGATTCTCGTGGGGAACCAAACAGGAAAGAAGATTCGGGTGTTGAGGACAAACAACGAGTGCGAGTACACCTCCAATGAGTTCATGGAGTATTGTTCGGTAGAGGGGATCAAGAAAGAGCACACTGTGCCCCATACCCCTCAACAGAATGGAGTTGCAGAGCAAAAGAACAGGACTATGGTAGGAGCAACCAAGGCCATGCTATTTGATCAGGGATTGCCACTATTCCTTTGGGCCGAGGCATACGAGACTGCAGTATAGATTTAGAATAGTTGTCCCCACACAGCTTTGGGGAAGAAAACACTCGAGGAGGTCTTCACAGGCACTAGGCCAGATGTGAGTCACATTCACATATTTGGAAGTGTCTGCTATTGTCATGTTCTTGCTGACACTGGGAAGAAGTTGGACCCTTCTGGAGAGAACGGGTTACTTGTTGGTTATAGCGAGACTTCGAAGGCATACATCGATACATTCCTGCTCACAAGTTGATCATTGTGAGCAGGGATGTCCAATTCGATGAGGATAGCGCCTTGCAGAGATCTATAGACGTACCAGCAGAGCAACAGCCAGCACAGGACACGGGGGTCAAGTTGGAGGAGCAATATGTACAGATACAGGTACAGCCACAGGGCACAGGTTCTGGTAGTCAGAGGGAGTCAAGTGGTCAAGATTCCTCAGTCATTGACTTGGAGGATGAGTTGCAGGAGGAGACGGATATCCAGCAGCCGCAACAGGCAGACACCAGTCCAAGGCCTAAGTAGTTCAGGTGCACTGTTCAAGATTTCAAGCAGGTGGATCCTACATAGAGCTCCATGAGATGAAGCAAACCACCAATGAGACTCAGTTATATGGCATTGATGACAGAGTTGATTAACTCTGAACCTTCTAGCTTTGACGAGGATACACAACATGATGTGTGGCAGGAGGCTATGGTTGAGGAGTATGACTCCATCATGAAAAACCAGGTATGGGAGTGCCAAGACCTGAAGGGAAAAAGGTGGTGGGATCCAAATGGATCTACAAGGTGAAGCATGTAGCAGACATAAGCGTGGAGAAGTACAAGGCACGCTTCGTGGTAAAGGTGTTTTCACAGATGAAGGGTATTGACTATGAGGAGACCTTCACCCCTGTTTTTAGGTATTCTTCCATCCAGACCATTATCTCACTAGCAGCTGAGATGGGTTAACGAGTCCATCAAATGGACTTCAAGACTGCCTTCCTCAATAGAGTGATAAATGAGGAGGTATATATTGAGCAGCCAGAGAGGTTTGATGTGGAGATAGGGAGATGCATGTATGCAGAGTACATAGAGCTCTTTATGGGCTCAAGCAGGCACCTCGAGCATGGTACACGAGGATAAACAACTATATACGGGAGACGGGATTTCAACGGAGTGAAGATGACCACAACCCATACTTCTTGACAAGTGAGGTGCCTCTCATACTGGTCCTATATATGGATGATCTCTTTCTTACAGGAGATGAGAGGTTGATTGGAGATTGCAAGTCCAACCATGCAGTGGAGTTTGTGATGAAAGACCTTGGGTTGATGCATTACTTTTTGGGCTTTGAGGTTTGACAGAGAGATGGATGCTTCTTGATTAGATAGGGGAAGTATGCAATAGAGATCTTGAATAAATTCAGGATGGAGGACTGCAAGCCTATGGTCATACCTCTAGTTTCCAACTGGACGAAGATTGATGCATCAGGGTCAGACAGATTTGATCCTACCTTGTATCGTTAGCTTATCAAATCACTTATGTTTTTGGTCAACACAAGGCGAAACATCATCTTTGCAGTCAACTCTCTGAGCCAGTTCACGGTGGATCCTCGGAGAGTGCATTATATGTCTGCAAAGCACATACTTCGCTACATCAGAGGTACCATGGAGTATGGATTGGTTTATGAGTGCAGGGAGAGTGTACAGTTAGCAGGATTTATGGATGTTGACTGGGTAGGATGTCTATGGGACATGAAGAGTACTTCAGGTTGTTGCTTCAGCATTTGGATCAGGGGTTGTGTCTTGGTTCAGCAGGACGCAGAAGTCAGTTGCATTGAGCTCGGCAGAGGATGAGTACATGGCAGCCAACATGGCTGCTTGTGAGGGTATGTGGCTGAGGAAGTTACTTTTAGGGTTGTTCGAGTGTGAGCTAGAGGCTACAGTAGTTCATTGTGACAATCAGAGTGGCATCAGGCTATCTGAAAATCTAGTGTTCCATGACCGGAGCAAACACATAGACATCAGATACCACCTCTTGAGAGATTGTTTTCAGAGAGGAACCATTCGATTGGAGTACATACAAACATATGAGTAGGTGGCAGACATTTTCACCAAAGCACTTTGCAGACACAATTTTGTGAAGTTTAGGGATAAGATGGGGTTGCTACTGAATCCCTTCCTCGTTGAGGAGTGTTAAACTAGCAGAAACAAGGAAGGTCTTCCTGCATGCATGTGTCCTTGCATACAGAAGACTTAAATCAAGACACCAGTTGTATTTAATTTACTTTTCCTAAGTTTACTTTGGAAAATAAATTAAAGTAATCAAATTATTTATTGACTTTAAGTGAAAGTGAAATTAGGGTTTTCGCTTTACCTAAAGTTATAAAGGAAAGGTCAATTGGTGGAGAGGACACACACACTTGTATTCCGACAAAGACAGGATACAGATAGGTAGATAAAGTCAGACATAGGATTTAGCTGGGAAGACGGAGGAGTGAGCAAACAAGATCACCGAGCTGCTAGGCAGGACAGAGCCCACACGGATCGACATGCAACAGTTGCAAAGGGAGATCGTACAAGACCGTACAGATTCTATACATCTATCGTACAGACCCTACGGATTTCGTACAACAGTTGTACATCCGTATAGATCCGCATGTGTAGGAGGTCGTACACTCACGCAAGAGGGTGTTTGGATTTAGTTGGGATTTTCCAAGTGATTCTGTTGGGATACTGCATTCGCCAGGTTTTGGTGAATTTGCAATGATTGTAAACGTTCCATCTTTTCTCATAATAAAATCTATATCTGACTATTGCACCGGTTTTCCCATCTTGTGTTTTTCCGGGGGTTTCTATACCCAAAATAATAGTGCCAATATTGTGATGTGAATTGGTGATTTATTTCTCAGTTTTATATTCCGCTGCATACTGTAAAAGATATTCATTTGTGATTATCAGTAGAGATTTTGAATGCACTGTTTAGCCCTAGTTTGAATATCAAAGGAAAATTTACAAAGACAATATTACCTTTTTGGATGTCAGTAACAATCCCCCACTCTAGATTCCCACCAACATCTGGTTATTTCCATCACAAAGATATAGTGTTTAAAAGGCTGACCAAAACACAATGCAATTTGGTTCCAGTACCCTACTCAAATTTAATATAAAATACACTCCCTCTTACCAAGGAACTCCCAACTTGTCCCTGAAATGATTGAACTTGTATCTTCCCAAGACTTCATCAAAACATCTGCTATCTGTGGGCCATCAATCGAATCAATCAATCAATCTCTATCTCTCCAGCTCAACCTAGAACTTCCTAATCTCCTTTGACCTGCTGGCTACGATCAACTGGGTATCGAAAATGAAACTTGGCTACTAGTGACTCTTGGCAATAACTCCCGGGGAGTACTCTTGGCTTCAGCTATTCCCCATTCTAAGTCCACGCGAGACAACCGGTTCTAACCATAACACAATAGACAAGGGGAATTCCTTTCTCTCTCAATAGTCGGGTCAAACAGTGATTACCCTAATTAACCATGTAACAAGCTGTAACTTCTTATAGCTAAGCTATAATATTATATATATAATAGTAAAACACATGGATCAAATAGACCTGGTTCAAATATGGTCATATTCCATAACTTATATAGATCTTATAGTAATAGACCCATAGTAAACACTATTTATTGGGATTAGCTAGTGTCATTATATAAAATAAAATGAATTATTTATAATATGCAATTATAACACTAATGGTATTCTAGTAATGTAAACAAAGGAGATACAACAAGCACATGCTTCGCAATAGAAATTCACTGCGATTCCACTACTCTTCTCTGGACATAGTCACGGATGAAGTGGTACCTAATCTTAATGTGTTTTGACCTGTCATGAAAAAATGGATTCTCTGAAAACTTAATGCAACTTTGATTATCAAAATAAATCACTGTTGGTCTCAACTCTTGATCAAATAAACAAACTAGCAACTTGTGAAGCCACAAGGCCTCACAACTAGCTTAGTTGGCTGCCATGTACTCCGCCTCAGCAGAACTTCGTGCAACCGACATTTGCTTTCAACTGAACCACGACACCACTGTCGAGCCCAAACTGAAACAACATTCGAAATTGCTCTTTCAATCCATCACATCACTTGCTTGATTTGAGTCTGTATAGCCAACCAAACTAAACTTAATTGTAGGTTTGGTGGTAGTGGCGTTTATGGCGTAAGTTGGCTGCGGAAGGCGAGCGCCGGCGATCGAAGCAGAGTTTGTGATGAAAGACCTTGGGTTGATGCATTACTTTCTAGGCTTTGAGGTTTGAGAGAGAGATGGATGCTTCTTCATTGGACAGGGGAAGTATGCAGTAGAGATCTTGAATAAATTCAGGATGGAGGACTGCAAGCCTATGGTCATACCTCTAGTTTCCAACTGGACGAAGATTGATGCATCAGGGTCAGACAGATTTCGTACAGACCCTACGGATTATGTACAATCGTACGGATCCGCACGTGTGGGAGGTCGTATAGTGGGTCGTACATTCACGCAAGAGGGAGCTAGGGTTTAGCTGCGGAAGGCGAGCACCGGCGATCGGAGCAATTCCTAAAAAGATTTTACAAACTATAGGCACCCTAAGGGAAAACATTTTTATACAGCAATCTTGCATAAGAAAGAAAACTATACTTGCGATATAATTATAATTTACTTACTGCATCCTCTACACAAAAATTCAATCACCAAGGTTTAATAACACTATTAGAGGACACCCACCACTATTGGCAAGATCAATGGTTCCAAGATCGATCTGCCCAAATGATGGAGAAAAATGAAGCCTACCAACTTCAAGCAAAATTTTGACGTAGCATAACGTGGCAACACCAACCTTGTTGGATATGGGGGAGCCATCTTAGATGACCAAGGAAGCTTACTACGAGCCTTCTATGAATACATTGGCTCTAGATCCTATAGTGGGGTGGAAGCAAAGACTATTGAAGAGTCTCAAACTAGCCCATGTCTGAAGCTACAAAACTTGGAGATTGAGGAAGGCTAAAGAAACATAATAAATCTCATGAACAACAAAACCAGAGAAAACGAGTCTCACTAAAAGCTTTGCTACAGAAGGCCAAACATCTGGATCAAATCTTCCATAGCATCCACTGTAAATTTTTCTCATTCCCCAACCCAGTTTCAGGTTTTCATAGTGCATAAAGTTTCATGCCCAAACCCCATTCAATATTGACCACTGCAAATGAAGTTTTATCTCATGAACTTGAAACACTAGGAAATTTTACAAACTTTAATAGCAGAAATTTAAAAGACACAGCCACACCATAAAATTTCAGACACTGATTTTTAGCCAATAGGCCCAGGAAAAACCCCCAAGGGAAAACCTGACAAGAGAGTGATTTTTATTTTTTCTTCTTTAAAAAATAAATTACAGCAGTACGCAAACTCAGAAGGTACACCTTATCTCAACCATGAAAGATCAATTTTCTGCCTTGAAAACTGTGTTGCAGCTGCCTAATTTTGTGTGCATTAACAGCCTCAAAATTTGTGCCCTTTACAGGCTGTACAGACTGCCTTCTCACATTTAAAACCTTCCTTGAATTTCGAGTCAATCTGTCTTTTTCCTCGGTTTATGTGTCCACTGTACCAGCAATAAATATGCCTTGAAACTTGTGCTATCTCAGCCTTGAAAATCTTGGCCTCTGCTACAGGAAGTCTGCTGTATGGACTATCATTTTAATGCTGTACAGATTAATTAATTGCTGAGTTTCTCTCCTCGATTTCTGTGCCAGCGTTTTAGAAATTTGTACACAATCTCTGCTTCTCAAATTCTGCGCCAGCATTCTAGAAATTTAAGCCCTTTACATTGCTGTACGGATGCCTGGGAAAATGTGCCTGTCTTCTTCACTCACCCTTTCTTCTCTCCAAAACTCATGGAAACAAAATGATGCCTGCAATCCCTAACATTGTCCTTTTTATTCATAGCAACCACCTCTTAAGATCTAATGGTCCATATTAAATCCTGAACCATTAAGATCGGGGGATTAGAATAAATGCTCATTAACTCTCATTAAATGAATATTTAATGCACTTTTTCTATTTAAATACATAATGAGACATTTAATTACTAACTCCACTTTATTTCTCATAAAGTCACTTTTAAATTAAAACATGGGCTACACTTTATAAAGTAACTTTACATTACATAAATCTACTCACTTTATAAAGTCATTAGAGATCACTTGGACACTTTTCTACTCCTAGGCACAAAGTGGAAAACACTTGTCCTTGGTACAATTTTAACACTCCCTCTTACCAAGGAACTCCCAACTTGTCCCTGAAATGATTGAACTTGTATCTTCCCAAGACTTCATCAAAAGATCTGCTATCTGTGGGCCATCAATCAATCTCTATCTCTCCAGCTCAACCCAGAACTTCCTAATCTCCTATGACCTGCTGGCTACGATCAACTGGGTTATCGGAAATGAAACTTGGCTACTAGTGACTCTCAGCAATAACTCCCGGGGAGTACTCTTGGCTTCAGCTATTCCCCATTCTAAGCCCGGGCGAGACAACTGGTTCTAACCATAACACAATAGACAGGGGGAACTCCTTTCTCTCTCAATAGTCGGGTCAAACAGTGATTACCCTAATTAACCATGTAACAAGCTGTAACTTCTTATAGCTAAGCTATAATATTATATATATAATAGTAAAACACATAGATCCAATAGACCTGGTTCAAACATGGTCATATTCCATAACTTATATAGATCTTATAGTAATAAACCCATAGTAAACACTATTTATTGGGATTAGCTAGTGTCATTATATAAAATAAAATGAATTATTTATAATATGCAATTATAACACTAATGGTATTCCAGTAATGTAAACAAAGGAGATACAACAAGCCCCTGCTCCGCAGTAGAAATTTACTGCAATTCCACTACTCCTCTCTGGACATAGTCACGGATGAAGTGGTACCTGATCTTAATGTGTTTTGACCTGTTGTGAAAAAATGGATTCTCTGAAAATTTAATGCAACTTTGATTATCAAAATAAATCACTGTCGGTGTCAACTCTTGATCAAATAAACAAACTAGCAACTTGTGAAGCCACAAGGCCTCACAACTAGCTTAGTTGGCTGCCATGTACTCCGCCTCAGCAGAACTTAGTGCAACCGACGTTTGCTTTCAACTGAACCACGACACTACTGTTGAGCCCAAACTGAAACAACACTCGAAATTGCTCTTTCGATCCATCACACCACTTGCTCGATCTGAGTCTGTATAGCCAGCCAAACTAAACTTAATTGCAGGTTTGGCGGTAGTGGCGTAGGCTGGCTGCGGAAGGCGAGCGCTGGCGATTGGAGCAGAGTGGAGATTTAGGTGGAAGTTGCGCAAGGCTTTGCGGAAGAGGGAGAGGGAGCTGCAGACGGAGTGGCATGGACGGTGCAGAGTGGTGAATCGGCGGCGGATCAGTGTGGCGGTGGAGCAGGGTGGGCAACGGTGCAGAGTGGTGGATCGGTGACGGGGCAGGGTGGTCGTGATCATGGAGAGAAGAACAGCGGTGCAAAATGGTGGAACGGGCGGTGGAACAGAGTGGGCGTGATCGTGAAAAGAAGAACGGGTGGATGTGGGGAGCAGAGTGGCGTGTCGCGGAGAGAACGGCAGAAGATCCGAGTGGTAGGGGTGAGCAGAACGCGAAGGAGAATGTTGAAGACGGTGGCTGGTGCAGCAGGCGGGCATCGAGCTTGTGATACCACTGCAGTGAGAAGAGAACTCTAGATAAAAGATGAATGTATTTATTAAATATTTTTCTTGATATTCCCTTTTACAATAAGAATCCCGCATATATATGTTTTTACGGGATAGGGATATGACATTTCATGAAGTCACATTGTTTGATAACTAATTAAAAATATTTATATGATAAGCATTATTATTATTTGCTTATTATTATTATTATTATTTTCTCTAATTATTTATATATATAACAACGAGAATGGATGGACAACTTAACACTCTATTGACCTCACTAGTGAACTAATGCTCCACTGGAAACATATTCCTTTGTTTGTAGAAATTTTGATTTATTTATTTGGAAAAAACAAATATGTGCTAGCAGCCTAGGACTAGTGAGTGCATCCAATGAAAACAGCAGATGCATGCTTTCTGATTACAAATACACAGAAGCAAAGATAATATGGACAACATCAAAGCCAAAACATTAAGACCAGGTAGCATTGCATTTGATAGACGTCTTAATCATGCTTTTCCTTTTATATCCAGGCTAGAAATGGAAATTGTACTGCATGTTTCTGCAACTTTGAGCAACGAGATTTCATACATCGGAAAGTGGTTGTATTTGCTCTTTACCAGCTAAGGCAGTTCAATGCAAAGATGGGAAGATTTCTCTTATGAAAAAGGCAAGCATATATCTGATCTTTTCTTTAACAAGAGAGAAAGCAAGAGGTGTTGTAAGAAACAGAGAGAGCAGGAATTCATGTGAATATGCATGGAACCTGATAAGCAAAGAATTCAGCAAATAGATTTGTAAATGAAAGGCCATTTGTTCAGCAGACATATAAGCAATGCATAGAAAATTACTTGAAGCTTGCCCCATGGATAGGTCCACCATCAAGTGCAGCTGGAACTCTTCCAGACAAATGGTTTCCATTAAGGTACCTGCAAACCTTATAGAAAGGCAAAGTAAGATACAACTACCAGTCTTTTTGTCAAGAAAAGTAGGAAGCTAATAACCAAAAAAAAAATTCCTACTTACAGCTTCTTCAGATGAGTCAGATTCCCAAAGCTCTCAGGAATTGTGCCATTTAGCATATTGAATGACAGATCTCTGTTGAAAGCATGAACAGACATTATAACACATAATAAATCAGAAATCATTCTTTCATGGGAAAGTACAATACAGTTGTTTCAGATTCAGAAATTATCTCCCATATTAGATGTTAATAATTAACAGACTCTCATTGAAATGGTGGCAGCATTCATCTCTTCTCTTGACGTAGGAAAATAGCTCATTAATAAATGTTGACAAGTTTATTTGTTTTGTTAGAGAGTAAAACACTACACAGAACCCTACGAGATGATTATCAGAATTATTCATCCATAATTCGCTCTTGTTTCAACTCATAAAACTGTTAAAACAGTTAGATGTCAGTGCATTCAATAAAAGGCAAAAGAGAGATTTAAGGAGTGTTAAATCTTATATAATATTAAGGTACAAAGAGATTGAAACATACCATTCCAATATATTACAGCTCACAAACTAAAGCTAGAAATGGGGGAAGGGAATATAGGTTAATAGATCTGATCAAAATAACTATTCGGCAATCCAACCTACAGCAATGGCAATAAGTGATATAGATTTCTTGTTAAGTTCTAATGAAGCGTAGTTCAAGAACAATAGAACCAAAATATACCAATGAAATGTCAGAGTTAGAATGTCTTGAATGCCATGGGGTCTGCTTCCCCCCTGAACATGACAATGGAGTTTTCCTTATCTTATAGACCCTTCGCTTGTGTGTCGAGAAGTATGTTTATTTTCTTTTGCTATTAGTACTCTACAATGAGAATAGATGTTGTTTTTGGCATTTTGCACATTTATTGTTGAGATGGAAAAGCAAATATAAGTTCATGTGGTGTGATTTGCTATGAACAAGAAGAAACTTCAATATGTGGTTATGCTACCAGGTACCCTACATCCTTTCGAACTAATCCCAATGCAATTTTGACAGGTATCGATCTCAACCTTGTTGTATATTAAAAAGGGTGAGGTGAGTACAAGTGCAAAGCATACTATGTATGTATTTGTATATATATTTCTAATATTTCAAGGGTTAAAAATCCTAGGAGATAAATGGAAGTTGTATGACTGCTAGCGCCTAATTCGCACCTCGGGTCACGTGGCAGAAATCTTCAAGCCATTGGGTGCGACCTTGGGGGCAAGCTCAAGCCAAGTGTTGTCACCTGATACTTGGCTCCTCCGTCTAGGCCAACTCCTAGCGAAGCCAAGGGGGGTGGTCCCTATGAAAAATAATCTATGAAAGTAAATAACAACATCTATTCTAGGAGTTAAGATGAAATGGATTAAAATGTTACCGACCAATCACTACAAATAAATGAATCTTAGCAACTTTTAGGAAATATACAAATCATTCAAGAAACCTTGCAAAATTTGACTTATGCAAAAGAAAGTAAAGTAGACCAGTGCCAATGAAGAAAACGTGTGTGTATGAGGGTTGCTAGTGTAGCCTCGGTAAAAGTATTGCAGTGTCTTGGTTGGTAAATTTTAGATTTTATTAAATGAGTGATTAAAGGAATGGGTTAGTTTTGGGTTTGGCCCAATAAGGAAAGCTCTCTTGAAATGAGCGCTAAAGCGACTTTACCAAGTGTCCAATGGGGCGAGGCATAACCTGCTTGGAGTAGCCCCTTGACTCTGTGGTATTCACCCTTTGCAACCTCCCGATTTCTCAAGAAACAGGCTTATGTGGATTTTCTTATCACTCTAGTCACTCGTATCCCTTTCTAGTAACAACCAGCTGATCAGACAGGTTGCAATGGTGCAGAGCATACGGGGAAGGAGCCTTTGTCAATTTTTACTATAATCCTGAATGTGATGTTTATTAACTAACTACTCACGGTTGCAAGTCTCTTTCCCCCTTTCAGGATACTCAAGAGAGCACGACCGGGATAATTTTAAAGCTTAAAAGAAAAGACAAATGAAAAAGTTTTCTAACCACAAATCTCTTTCTCCCTTTTGGGATACTTAGGAGAGCGTGCAGTAAATATTTCCTTTCCTTTGACAAAATAAAAAAACAAACAGGAAATGAAAATTAAACTAACTAAAACTCAAAATCATGAAAAAAGGGCATCGACGCAAATCCACCCAGGGGGATGAGTAGTGGGCTCTTAGGAGCCTACTCAAATGTTTATTAAACTTTTTACAATCCGGAAGATGTGCACTTTGGTCCTTATAATTTGGATCCAAAGACTTACAAATTTATGGAAAATTGGATTTTATGCAGAAGAGAACTCCGATAGTCTTCTTTTTGTTCAAGTTTTCAAAAAATTCACTAAAGTATCCTCCTCTTTTTTGTTAAACCTGCAAAAATCAGCAGGATATCAAATGCAGAAGATGCTCAAAGACACTTTAAGAGTGTCCTAGAACAACCTTCAAAAATTTCCTAGAAAAATCTAAGTTAAGTGTTTGAAAAAAAAACCAAGGAAAGCAAGCTTTCCTTGGAATCTTGCCTTGCTTTTGGGAAACCAATATGATGCACTGGATGCTTGATTTAAACCTTAAATATCTTAAAGAAAATGCTCATTTCATGCAAACTTAAGATCTATCTTTAAGATGATTGCAAAAAATTGAAATTTTATTAAGCTAGATCTATTTGATATGAATGAAAACTTGAACAAGCTTGAGATCTAAAACTTTCCAACTTGAAGATGAGATCTAAGAAATGATTAGTTCTTTTTAGCAAAACTAGATCTACATTCACAAGTGATGGTAACAAGAAGAAGTAGAAAGAAGGGTTTGAGAGAAGGTGAAGTAACCAAGATTTCTTGAATCTTGAACCAAGAAACTGTTATGAGTGGATCAAAGAGAGACTTTGTATTTCTTTTAGATATCAAGAACGAAGAAGATGTCAAACTAGAATCTCCTTCTTTCCAGAATGAAGCACTTGAAACCTTAGCATAAATTTTCCATAAAGAAGCTTGTCAAATATGTAAGGCCTACACTCAAGATTAGGAGATCATGCAAGTAAACAAACTCAACATGAAAAATCCATTAGTCTTCAAGCATAAACACATAAATGAAAGAGCTAGAGAGATTCGACCCTCTCAAGTTCCATGACTCGAGAGATTCGACCCTCCATAAATGCTCCATCTTTAGAACTTCAAGAATGTTTCAATCAAGAAACAAGAGAGAGTAAATCAAGGGGCCATGTCATTTGACCCTCCATAAATGCTCCATCTTCAGAACTCCAAGTTGTATATGGACTAAGTTGTATATGGTGTCAACGGTGTAAAATATAATGCTCTTCCTCCATGAGTTTGATAAACCAGTTGAAACATTTATATTTTCTATCTCTTGCTTGATATATATTGTTGGAAATTATCACTTGCTATAACAATGGAACTAAATCCCAAGATTTGAACAGCAATGAGTTTATAGATTCAGGCATTAAGTTGTACACAGTGAACCTAGGCCAGCAGTGAGTTTATTCATACTTTTATTCCTGACTCCTAATAGCCATAACAATCCATACTAATCTTAGTTAAAACACAGTTTGGCAGAAGGATGAAGATCTGTAGCTATTAGTATAGTTTTGAGATAATTTACTAGCCTAAATATCACCCAGATATTTTATGAGACCACCAACGATGGTCTTTCTAACTTGAGTGTAAACCACTTTGTTGAAACTAATGAACATTGCAACTACACCAACGATGGTCTTTCTAACTTGAGTGTAAACCACTTTGTTGAAACTAATGAACATTGCAACTACACCAGTCCAATCCCTTATAGCTCAATTTGGACTTGGGATATTACAGTGGTATCAGAGCCAAGATCTTGGCGAGCTGTGGAACACGCAAATAAATGAATATGGAGGACCAACAGAACATCACATACCGAAGGCAAAGATATAGAAGTAGGGAGCCGGATCGGAATATAGAGGCAGAAGAAGAATAGTACGATAGCACAATTGGTAAGGATGCTATGGGTGATAGGAAAGAACAAGCTTTTAACAGCCTTATTAGTGCATTGAATGATTTAGCCAAGGGCCAAAAAGAGATCATGGAGTGTATGGGCAGACTAGCAAATCAACATTTGGACAACCGTATTAATGGGGGCAATCACAGCGAAGGGGGATCAAATTCCGGAAATGGAGTTCATGCTGAAGCAAGTCATGCACGCAGTACTATGCACAGCCACCCCTACTTATGTAGCATGGGCTCTGGACCTACTCTTCCCCAATTCCTGGATAGTCAGGCAACAAGACTGATTATACATGCTGAACTGGATGAACCCTTTGGGGCATACCTACAGGAGCATAGGGCATTGGGTGATGACTTTCATGCTGCCATGTCATTTGCTGACTTTAGAAATATTAAGAGCAGGAATAGACCGAGAGCATTTAACAGGGCATTTACAGGGAATTTTGAGCTTCAGCATACAGTGGCAAAGTTGACCATACCCATCTTTGATGGTACATAACATGGCACAACAATAGCGTGGGTGTAGAAGCTAGACACTTACTTCCAACTTAATCCAATGTTAGAAGCAGATGCCATAAAATTGGCCATGCTACATCTTGATGGGGAAGCCCATGAGTCGTGGTACCGTGGGTTGGCTACTCTGGGGCATGCTAGTATCACTTCATATGCAGATTTCACACAGAGGCTCATAGAGCAATTTGATAGGAAGGATCCAGATATACACTTTAGAGAGCTAGCTCAGCTCAAACAAATAGGGACTCCAGATGCATTTATATTAGAATTCCATAGGCTCGCAGTGATGGTGAGTGATATATCTGAGGCCCAATTGGTTATGTTATTTACTGATGGGTTAACCGAGCCCCTACGTGGTTAGGTGAAGGATTACAGGCCAATAACCTTACAAGAGGTCATTAGCAAGATTCAGTTCCGAAGAGAAAGCCCCTTCCAAAACCACCAACCCTCCAAAGACCAAGGATAAGACACCTCCTTAGAAAGAAGGAACAGGGAAGAACAAATTGGATGAGGAAACTAGGAGGGGTTTGAGGAGAAAGAATTTATGCTTCAGTTGCAAAAAGCCATGGGTACCAGGTCACAAGTGTTTGGGAAAGGGAAAGGTACATCTTATTGAGGTGCATTCAAATAGCAATGAGGAGGATGAGTTAGAGAAGGTACAGGAGGAGGAGTTACCCAATACAGATCTAGAGCAGTTAGGGATTATTGCTACACTCTCAGGAGTTCCCACATTTTTTACTCAGGATTAGGGGCACAACACAGGGACAACATATGGTTGCTTTGATTGATGGGGGCTCAACCCACAATTTCATTGATGCATCGTGGGTTGTGAGAAAGGGGATCCCCACTGAGGGCTTTGTGGGGTTTACGGTGCTCATTGCCGACAAAAATAGCATGAGATGTACTTATAAGGTACCACAGTCGAAAGTGCAATTGGGAAACTACACCTTGGTTGATGATTTTTATGTTGTGGATGTGCTAGACACAAACTTGGTGTTAGGAGTTCAGTGGCTTTACACGATTGGAGAATATTCCACTAACTACCAAACTTTAAAGATGAAATTCCCGGGACCAGATGGGAAGAGGGTGGTCTTAAGGGGCATAGCCAATGAGGATGCCATGATAGCCACAACCAAGGGAATGAGAGCTATATCATTGCAAAGGAAAAGGAGCACAGGTAATCCAAGACCCCATTCCCACTTGGAAATCTTTCAGGAAAGGACAGTGGAATGACAAGTTTCTTCCAATTAAAACTTCAAGCAAAAATCATGTACCTACTAGAGAGAACAAAAGGGAAGCTCAAACCAGGAAGCTCAATCTTTACAGGCACCCAAGGAGGCATTCAAACGTGCATAAGGATTCAGGCAGAGGGAAATGGAGATTCAAGAAAATCAAAGAATGGTTAGGCAAGAGGAAGGATTGGTTGATGGATTCGATGCACATTGACAGGTTTGAAAAGGGGAAGTTGGTTTAGTACCTTGGTATGAGGTTGCTTGAGGACAAGCAATCTCGGGAAGGGAGGACTGTAATGTCCCCTTCTGGATGAGAGCACCAGAGATGGGATTGGTGGTCTAATAGTCCCCCTTAGACCATAGCATGGACAATAAAAGGGGACAAAAATATTATTTAGTGTCATTTTGGACCCATAAGTCTATTTTTAAGTTGACACTAGATAATATAAAATGAAATTAAAATTAAAACATCATTTTAAATCACTTTTTAGAGAAAAGTGACTAATAGCCAAAAAGGGCCAAAAGGGGGCCAAATCAAAATTTATGAAACGGGAAGAGGAGACTCTTCCCCTCGTTCGATTTTGGCATTGAGTTGAAGTGAGCAAGAACTCTTTGGCTAGGGTTTGGAACCCTTGAGAGTTTGATTTCACCAGTAAAACAATTTTGGTCTAATCAAGTTAGTGGGGAGGAATTATCAAGATTTTTCCTAAGATCTTCAGTGAGAAATTTACTCTCATTTTCAGAATTATTGGACCATTTGGATCAAGATTTTATAGGGAAAACATCTTATAAGAAGGAGCAATCAGAAGCTTTGACGGCTGGCACATAGAGAACTGAAAATCATTTCAAAAACACCATTTTGTACCATTCCGTACAGATTTCGTACAGTACCGTGCTGTGCATTTTAAGTACAGTTGTAGCCACCAAAGGTCAGACCTACTATTATACTGGGCAGTGCTAATTGGACGGTGGATAAGAGATAAGTTTTGCAGTGGATTGAAGATTTAAACTGGGCATTTTGAAGAAGCTGAGGAGGTTTGAACCACCATAATAACTCAGAACAGCAAACGGAATTACAATCCAGTTGCAAGAGTTTAATATCAGCACTGTTTAAGAGGAGACGCCAATGAAGAAAGGGGCATATTTTGCTGATATATTTATCAGTTTGCCACAGTCAGTAAGAAACTAATTACTTGGGTGGATTGGATCCATAAGAGGTCAGAACTGATATGCCAATTCTCCCTTATTATTGTTTGTACCGGTTACATATATGGACTGAGTTGTATATGGTGTCAATGGAATACAACATTTATCCTCCCTGATTCTGGTAAACCAGTTGAAACATTTATATTTTCTATCTCTTGCTTGATATATATTGTTGGACATTATTACTTGCTATAGCAATGGAACTAATCCCAAGAATTGAACAGCAATGAGTTTATAGATTCAAGCATTAAATTGTACACAGTGAATTCGGGGCAGCAGTGAGTTTACTCTTACTTTCAGACTTCAGTCCTAACAGCCAGAACAATCCATACTAATCTTAGTTAAAACACAGTTTGGCAGAAGGATGAGGATCTGTAGCTGTTAGTATAGTTTTGAGATAATTTACTAGCCTAAATATCACCCAGATCTTTTATGAGACCACCAACAGTGGTCTTTCTGACTTGAGTGTAACCCACTTTGTTGAAACCACTGAGCATTGCAACTACAACAGTCCAATCTCGTATAGCTCAGTTTGGACTCGGGATATTACAACATTGCAGATACACAATGCACTGTGTTCTTTGGGATCTTGTCATGAAGATGTGCTGGTTGATTTTTGTACCTTGGAGGTGTTGCCCTAGTGACTTTTTGCTTAAGTCATTAAATGGGAAAAGTGACATGAACCTTACCATTATTTTCATATGTTTTGAAGTTAAGTTTACTTTATGAGATATAAAGTGACTTTTTAATTATTTAACGAGAAGTGGGTGAAATTAAATTTTATAGAGAGAAAGTGATCTTCTCTCATCCATTGATTTGACATCTCAAGATTGAATTTGGGCCCTTGGATTTTGTGATGGTTCACATACCCTCATCAAATGAATAAAAAGGCTGGGTCAAGCAAAAGGGCACACCATTCCATTCCATGAGTTTTGGAGAGGAGGTCAACTTCTTGAGAAGAGAAGGAGAGCGCAGGAGAGAAAAGGTGGGAGGACACGATTACCAAGGAAAATCGAACAACAGGATAGAGGCATGATTTTCTATGTGACTGGCACAGACTTCGAGAAAACAGTAGCACACTTTCCCAGATCACTGGCACAAAAATCCAGGAGCAGGTTCAGCAATTAGTGGCTGTACAGTACATAATTTCAGCAGTCTGTACAGTGAGTTTCTGTAGCTGATTGGGCACGAATTTCTATGCTGAGCAGAGCATGAAATTCGAGGTTATTTACTGCTGTAGCTGTGTGCACAAAAACCGAGGAGAGGACCGTACAGTGCACAGAAATCAAGGAGTCCTGGCACTGTTTTCAAGGCTGAAGATTGCCTTCAGTGGTTGAGATAAGTTGTTAAATAATTGCGGAGTTTTTTACTACTATACAAATTACCTAGAAGAAATAAAAATCACTCTCTCTCACAGGTTTTCCCCATTGGGGTTTTTCCTGGGGCATTTGCCCCAAAATCAGTGTGTCTGAATTCTTTCTCTGGTAAAATTTCTGTTATGTAGCTGTAATTTATTCCATGTCTTTCTTGTCCTAAAATTTGGTTTATACTAAAGTAAATTTTCAGCAGACAAATGAGAATGGGGATGGGCATTAAAATGTAGTAGTTAATTAGACCCATTACTCTTCCATGTACAAAAAGAGTGATCCTATAACAACAAAATTGAAAAGAAAAGGTATTTGCAAAAAGCATATTCATGGACAACTGCTCTTATATTTCAAAATGGTATATAATGCAGAATTAAATAAAACCACAGCTATTAAACAGCCACACCCCAAGCAAAGGTAGAGTAAGTCCATAAACAGTATGGAAATATCC
This sequence comes from Pseudotsuga menziesii, assembly GCA_001517045.1. NCBI lineage: Eukaryota > Viridiplantae > Streptophyta > Pinopsida > Pinales > Pinaceae > Pseudotsuga > Pseudotsuga menziesii. The sequence goes on from LPNX010724887.1 coordinate 96,428, forward strand.
CATAAAATTTGCATTTAACAATATTAATGTGCTAATTATCCCACTATGTGCTGCAAAGAATATTGAAAGGGGATAGGGATAATAAGGCCCTCACAAATAATCTAGGGTTTGAATTGTCCCAAGCAGAGGCGGAATAGTTCCTTGTATACTGTTGCCACTCAAATTTCTGCACACGAGCATCAATTGATTGTTAGAATATAACTTGATGAATTTCTCAGTTTTAAGTTTCTCCTGCAAAGCTTCTCTTCCACATAGTATTCTTGGATGCAAGATACAATTGCATAAATATGTGTATATCAGTTTCATTATTATAACATCATCAAATCTGCAAATATGTGTTGATTTTCCATTCATTGAATAGTGGGAGAAAACACGCTACAAACCATAGATGAATACGTATATGGACATTTGCTTCTGTTTTGTCACACCACAACTTCTGTAATCTGTTTATAACTTTATTGCCTTGAATTATGTTTCATTGCATAAATCATAGACATCTCAGTCAAATCTGTCAAGCACTGCCCATCATTTGTCTTTCAAGTTTCAACAGGAAAAGAAAAATAAAGCTAAGAAGAAAAAATGCAGTCAAGTGTATACATTTGACTTACTAATTTGACAATATGAATGAGGCTTACAGAAGAAAAATAAAAGCACAATCAGGAAAAATCAGCCAAGCAACAAAGAGATTGCAGAAGGTGATATTTATACAATTTAGATGCATCAAAGATGAAGAAAGAAACGCCCAGAAGTTATGAGATTGCCATCCAAAAGGATGGCCTTTGAGTAGGAAGTTTTGACAAAGGGAGACAAGGAACATACATGCTCTGTAAATGTTGCAGATATGCTATGTCATTGCTTAGGAATCCCTTCAATCCTTGGTTGTCAAGGCCTCTGCAAAAGTTAAGACATATCAGATTTTAAGTATAACTTTTTCTTTCACAATATCCTAGCATATGAAAATTCCAAAACTTGTTTGTAAATTAATTTTCAGTGAAGCTATTTTGTCCATCTTTACTGCCTATATCAAGGACCAACATGTGGACATCTACAAATTTAATTTGAAGAAAATGACTTCAATCTAAATAAAAATAATGCGTCCAACTAAAAGAATATTCCATATCATGTGCAAGATTGAAGCCATTCTAATATCTCTCTTGCAAGCAAAAACTTCATTGTGTATATATTGAAATATGAAAATACCCATGAAAGGGAGTTTGCAAGGACGTTTTCCATATACTTGCCAGCCTTTGATAAGTGGATGAAAGTTTCAGAAGAAAATATTCAAAACAGAACCTAGTTTTTACTATTTAGAAAAGAGACGACTGTTATCTTTTAAGATTAAAATGTTAAATTTGAAATTCAACACTCAACATGGACCTCTCTTTGACTACCTACCTACAATAGACTACAGCTTTGAAAATCTCAACCTGTCTCACTCATCTTATTTCCTACAGCTGAATTTCTTCGTTTATTTCTGGTAAGTCACAAAGCTCTTGACATAAGGTCAGAAAGCTAAGACTTTCCACTTATGCAGCATTTGAAGAAGACTGCTTAGTCTTCTGACTAATTCGATGTCTACTTGACCTTCTGCCTTTTTTCAGTTAATGAACATAAACCATAAGGTTGACCTTTTAAAGGTTGTAAGCAAGGCTGGGAGAATCTCTCAAAAGTGTCCACCAGATGACAAAAACTAATGGACAGGTTACCCCTATTATTGCTGGTGAAAGTTCGAGCCTAGAGCTCCTAAGGCACAATTGCTTCTAGCTTTGTCTCAGCTTCAGCAAGAACATGCTGCTACTCAATGTTGATGACTGTATCATCGGACAGGTACTTCTACATAGGCCAAGTGCCAAGGATGCAGGAGTCGTCCATTACTTCTCTAGGAGCTTGCTTGAGAGAGCAAGAGACTTTTGTATCGCTTTCTTAAGTCTTACTTAGGAAAAGCACATTATTAACTTAATGTTGCTTAATGACTACAAAGTGAAAGTAGAAGTAAGGCGCAGTCATTGATCTTAAGTGAGGCTTCAGATCTAATCTCAACCATTGATCACTTTGAAGATCTACGATTAGGGTTTTGGTCATTGAGAAAATATAAAAGTAAGGAGAGGAGAAGACACACAATAATAAGACAGAGTGAGTGAGATCTCATTGATTGGTTGGAGAAGAACTTTCAACCAAGTGTGCAGTTGCAAAGGCAGGGTCAGAGGAAAGATGCAAAGGTGCAGTAAGGGAGATTGCAGCCAACCAGCAACATCGAAGGACTGATCTTCAGGTTTGATAGGCTAGGTTATGTACTATTTTGTAATTCCTCAGTGAGCCATTTTCCCAAGATGGGATCCCGGGATTTTGTCATTAATAAAATTGATTGTTTGTTGATTTTTTTCCCAGTTGGGGTTTGTTATCACACATATTGTAGCTGGGCTATTATGATGCAGCATATGGATTTCTCTCTTTGTTTTCCGAGCAAGACATATTGATATCGGGATATAGCATGGATTATTTTACAGCATGAGCCATTCAGACCCTTATTTCAGCAGCAGATATAGAGCATTCCCTTCCCGTGACAAAGATTTCCTAGTCCATTGAAATGACCTTGGCGATGACATAGTCCATTTGAGCAGAGCAGCTGAGATGGTACACATTTAAAGATTGACACTGTAAATTTTCCTTTAATATTCAACTAGGGCTAAACATTGCATGCAAAATATCAACTGATAACCACACATGAATATCTTTTACAGTATGCGGCGGAATATAAAACTGAGAAATAACTCACAACATCACATCACAATATTGACACTATTATTTTGGGTATGGAAACCCCCGGAAAAACCCAAGATGGGAAAACCAGTGCAGCAGTTAGATATAGATTTTATTATGAGAAAATATGGAACTTTTACAATCACTGCAAATTCACCCAAGCGTGGTGAATGCAATACCCGGCAGAATCACTGGGCAAATCCTAGCTAAACCTCAACACCCTCCTGTGTGAGTGTACGGCCCAGCTGTACGAAGCTCGATGATCCTGCTACTCGCTCCTCCGTCTTCTCGGCTGAATCCTTTGTCTGACTTTCTCTCCTTGTCTGTATCCTGTCTCTGTCGAAATACAAGTGTGTGTGTTCTCTCCACCAATTGATCTCTCTTATATAACTTTAGGTAAAGCAAAAACCCTAATTTCACTTTCACTTTAACTAGTGGTAAAGCAGAAACCCTAATTTCACTTTCACTTTAAATAGTGGTTCACTAAGTTAATTTAGATCACTTTAGTTATTTTCCAAAGTAAACTTAGGAAAAATAATTAAATACAATTGGCTTCCTATTTTAAGTCTACTACATGCAAGAACACATGCATGTAGGAAGACCTTCCTTGTTGCTACTAGTTTAACACTCCCTCTCAACGAGGAAGGGGATTCGGTAGCAACCCCAACTTATCCCTGAACTTCACAAAACTTTGTCTGCAAAGTGCCTTGGTGAAAATGTCCGCCACCTGCTCATCTGTCTGTATGTACTCCAACCGAATGGTTCCCCTCTGAACACAATCTCTCAAGAAGTGGTATCTGATGTCTATGTGTTTGCTCCGGTCATGGAACACTGGATTCTCAGCTAGCCTGATGCCACTCTGATTGTCACAGTGAACTACTGTAGCCTCTAGCTCACACTCAAACAACCCTGCAAGTAACTTCCTCAACCACATACCCTCACAAGCAGCCATGATGGCTGCCATGTACTCAACCTCTGTCGAGCTCAATGCAACTAACTTCTGCTTCCTGCTGAACCAAGAGACAACCCCTGATCTGATGCTAAAACAACAACCTGAAGTACTCTTCCGGTCCTCTACACATCCTACCCAGTCAGCATCTGTGAAACCTGCTAACTGTACACTCCCCCTGCGCTCATAAACCAATCCATACTCCACTGTACCTTTGATGTAGCGAAGTATGTGCTTCGCAGCCGTTCAATGCACTCTTCGAGGGTCCACCATGAATTGACTCAAAGAGTTGACTGCAAAGTTGATGTCTGGTCGAGTGTTGACCAGATACATAAGCAATCCGATAAGCTAGCGATACAAGGTAGGATCAAATATGTCTGATCCTGATGCATCAGTCTTCATCTAGTTGGAAACTAGAGGTATGGGCATAGGCTTGCAGTCCTCCATCCAGAATCTCTTCAGGATCTCTACTACATACTTCCCCTGTCCGATGAAGAAGCATCCATCTCTCTGCCAAACCTCCAAGCCCAAAAAGTAATGCATCAACCCAAGGTCTTTCATCTCAAACTCTACCGCAAGGTTGGACTTACAGTCTCCAATCAGCCTCTCATCTCCTGTCAAAAAGAGATCATCCACATATAAGACCAGTATGAGAGGCACCTCACCTGTCAAGAAGTACAGTTTGTGGTCAGCCTCACTCCGTTGAAATCCCATCTCCCGTAGATAGTTGTCAATCCTCGAGTACCATGCTCGAGGTGCCTGCTTGAGCCCGTAAAGAGCTCGATGTAGTCTGCATACATGCATCTCCCTGTTCTCCACATCAAACCCCTTTGGCTGCTTAATATACACCTCCTCCTCTATAACTCCGTTGAGGAAGGCAGTCTTGACGTCCATCTGATGGACACACCAACCCATCTCAACTGCTAGTGAGATAATGGTCTGAATGGAAGAATACCTGGCAACAGGGGCGAAGGTCTCCTCATAATCAATACCCTCCTTCTATGAAAACCCCTTTGCCACGAAGCCTGCCTTGTATTTCTCCACGCTTCCATCTGCTGCATGCTTCACCTTGTAGATCCATCTGGATCCCACCACCTTTTTCCCTTGTGGCCTCGACACAACCTCCCATACTTGGTTTTTCATAATGGAGTCATACTCCTCAACCATAGCTTCCTGCCACACATCATGTTGTGCAGCCTCCCCGAAGCTGGAAGGTTCAGAATTAATCAACTATGTCATCGGTGCCATATAACTAAGCCTCTCTGGTGGTACACTGCGTCTAAAAGATGTCTGTGGAGGATCTACCTACCTGGAATCCTGCATTGTGGATCTAAACCACTTAGGCCTTGGCCTAGTGTCAACCTGCTGTAGCTACTGGATATCTGTCTCCTGCTGCAGCTCATCCTTCAAGTCAATGACTGAAGGATCCTGTCCACCTGACTCCCTCTGACCACTAGAACCTATGCTCTGTGTCTGTACCTGTACCTATACATCTGGCTCCTCCAACTTGACTCCCGACTCTTGTACTGGCTGCTGCTCTGCTGCTAAGTCCAGAGATCTCCGCAAGGCCCTATCCTCATCGAACTGGACATCCCTGCTCACAGTGATCCTCCTACGAGCAGGAATGTAAACTCTCTATGCCTTCGAAATCTCGCTGTAACCAACAAGTAACCCCCGGAAAAACCCAAGATGGGAAAACCGGTGCAACAGTCAGATATAGATTTTATTATGAGAAAATATGAAACTTTTACAATCATTGCAAATTCACCCAAACCTAGCAAATGCAGTACCCGGCAGAATCACTGGGCAAATCTCAGCTAAACCTCAACACCCTCCTATGTGAGTGTACGGCCCAGCTATACGAAGCTCGATGATCCTGCTGCTCGCTCCTCCATCTTCTCGGCTAAATCCTCTGTCTGACTTTCTCTCCTTGTCTGTATCATGTCTCTATCGGAATACAAGTGTGTGTGTTCTCTCCACCAATTGATCTCTCTTATATAACTTTAGGTAAAGCGAAAACCCTAATTTCACTTTCACTTTAACTAGTGGTAAAGCAAAAACCCTAATTTCACTTTCACTTTAAATAGTGGTTCACTAAAGTTAATTTAGATCACTTTAGTTATTTTCCAAAGTAAACTTAGGAAAAATAATTAAATACAATTGGCTTCCTATTTTAAGTCTTCTACATGCAAGAACACATGCATGCAGGAAGACCTTCTTTGTTGCTACTAGTTTAACAGACACTTCAGGTAGAGACATGTATATGGTGAGATCAGGTATATTGCTTCGTGGTACGTTGTTTGTTCTCTAACGTATATTAACCAGTGAAGCATGACTCGGCCAAGACTCGCGGGTACTCGCGAGTCTGCCCGAGTCAAACCCGAAAACGAGTAACCGGCCCATACTCGTCGGCAAACTCGCCAACTCAGCAATAATCATAGAACTCGGGAGACTTGCCCAGACTGGACACTTACTCGACCAAACTCGCCCATGACTCGGCACATACTCGAACTTCTACCAAAAAATCAAATTTGCTCTTGAAATTTGGGTTTAACTTCAGCTCTTGAAATTTGCCCACATTTGACAACGCCTTATTTCTCCAAACTTTCGCCGCTGAAGAGACAGGATGAGTGGTGGCTTTATCCAATCGCAGTGACACAGTTTCCCACCGGGTGACCTGTCAACAGTTTCCTTACGAGTGTCATCTTATCGGCGTTGTCATTTCAAATGACTCATTTGCATTCTGGTAGTCACGCAGCTTCTTATCGATGGCCACTCTGCGGCTTCTTGTCTTTGTTGCCCTCCGTTTTGTCTTTTTAGTTAAAGGATAAATACCTAGAGGTTATAAAATATTATATAATATAGGTTAAAATCTATGTGTGATAATATATTATATACTTTACTTTTACTAAAATATAATATGCATTATATACAATCTTTAGGATTATATATATATATATATATATATGAGGATGCATTATAAAAATAAAAATATAATTGAAGGATAATATATAGATGAATTATAATTTACCAAAATTTATTATATTTTAAGTTTTTTTCTATTTGTTGAGTCTTTCCGAGTTTGTCCCGAGTCCTTCCCGAGTCGACGAGTCACATGCCAACCGAGTCTTTGCCGAGTCCGAGTCGTGCAACAATGATATTAACACCTTTGACTTATTATGCTATGATGATTATGGTGACCTATGCTTACATGATTTGTTTATTTATGCCTAACTTGTGTTGTGAATGGTTGAATAATCTAATATTGAAGGCCACTGTTTATGCCATGCTTTGCACAAAACTTAGTCTATCTTGTTATGTTGGTTCCACTTCGTCACCTTTCTCCATACATCCAGTCTCATCCATGTTACTTATCCATTGATTTATGAATGAGACCTGTGAGATTGAAGATCCCTTTCCCCACTTTGACACATATGCATTATGGACCCCATGTTGTTTTGTGTCTCTGGCTTTAAAGTATGTAGCATGGTTCCATGCATTCTGTTTGTAGATTCAGTATGGAAAGGACAATGTCTTTAGACACTAAAGCATTGGAACACATAAACGCCATATCTAAATGATGCAAAAGGAAAGCTGCAATCAGTAGTGCTTTTAAGCGCTAATGCCTAAATGTATAAATGTTTCTAAAACTAGTTAGTGGCCAAAAGATTAGCATTCATCCATTGTACGATGTAAGGCCCATTTGTTTGTACAGGGCAACAGGTGGCAAACCCGTCGAGGCTAGGCCGAGTAATTTTCTGGGGCCCAGAAGGCTAACTAGGGCACCTGCCTTTAGAGTCTGGCTAGTATCTTGTGTTAAATTGTTAAATGTGTACAAATTGCTAAATCTTGTTAAATGGATACTTGTTAAAGCCTAGAGGAAACAAGCCCAAGTATTTTATCCACTTGTGAGACACCACCATTCCCTATTGTCCTCTGTCATGCATATGTCACTATGGTTGTGTGTATTTGTTATCATTTGGAGAGATCACATAGTCAAGGTCAACCCAAAGTTGTCACCCTTTGCCTTCTAGCCTTGTTTTGCACCTTCACCTAGCATTACCAAATTGGTTATACTTTGTAAGTATGACATATGCAAGGGGTTTCATAAAAGATTCAAAGATCATTCGAGAACATGGGTATATTTTGATTGCTTATTATTAATATTATTGTCACCATGATTTTGACTAGTATGATTTACGTTGGTTACTAATATATATCTTGAAGTAGCTCTTACCTTGAATGCATGCAAGATCAACTCAGCTTATTATCTCACCCTTAGTTTGGGTATTTTGATCTGGTCAACCCACTTGACCAAGTCAAACACGGTTCCCAAGGCAGTGACTACAAAAATTGATATTGGCTATATTTGCTCCAAACATGCCCTGCAATAATACTGCAGTCTCAGTTTTTAGGATTTGGTCACAGTTTTCAGGTTCAATGATTATTATCACTTATAATTTGTTCTAGCCACTTTTTTATTGATGAGATGATTCAGAAAGTGGCCCTTCTAGGGCGCTACAACACTCTAGAGGGTATGGGTAGCCATTAGTAACATTCTACCATGTCTCCAGATTCATCTGTGCAGTCAGTTTGTCCCAATTTTCAGTCGGAAAAGAGTTATGATGATTTTTAGTATTTTTGGAGGTTGTACCAACAAAAATGGACTATGAAATTCACAGAGGAAATTGATTTGGCTAGTGAGGTCAAGAAAATGGCTTGGAAATGATTCCTAATGATGTATTATAGCTTTTCCGATCAATTTGCATCAATTTCACTCAGTTTCAGGCTCAGGATTATTTTATTGGCTCTGGTAGGGAGAGCATCCCCCATGGGGCGCCCCTCACCTTAATCATTGATGTATTACATTGTTATATCTTAGGTGATGATGTTGTATGGGGCCTAGGGTGATTCATGTCCCTAAGGAACCCCTTTATTATGTATCACATTGTTATATCCTAGCACTTGATGTATATCGCCTAACTAAGGCATCTTTGGGTAAAAGTGTGCCCCACTTGACTTAGTCATATTGATCCATGCATTTGATCCATGTAAAAGAAAAAATATAATCTCCACCATTGATGATGTTTTAATCTCAACCATTGGATGGATATTAGTTAAAATGTGGACACACTCTCAATCTAAGAGTTGTGATCCCCCCATTATATCCCATCGGGAAATTTTGCTCTTGGCTTTTGAAATTGAGAAAATTCTTTTGGCAAAAAAATTCTTGGGTCTCTTGTGTGGAATGTTCTTGATTTGTGATTGCAATATCTTACACTATGAACTCTTGGAGAATTTCTTGGTGAATAACTTGGCATGCATTCATTGTGATTTTTATGGCAAGGTAGCAACTTGGAGAGAGGGGCACATTGTTGATGACGTGGCTTCTTTATCTTCTTCATGGTTTTGCCAGAGAGTTGTCTATTGTGCATTTTGGAAATTAATATTTGTCATAATCGTATTGCTTTCTTGTTCGACAAAATGATTTGGATTGTTTGTTGTGCAAGAGAGAGGGGCGTCTTGATCACTTGTAGCGACTTGGATCAAGCTTGGATCTTCACTGGATCTTCACCAATTGGGCATTATTCCGTAAGTGTCACAATCTTAGCATTCGCCAAGTCCCAGGTACATTTTGCTTTTATTTTTCTCTAGTTTTAATTTCCAATCCACCCGGGGAAATCAAAACAATTAAAACCCTAACTTTAAAAACCTCAACTTTTAGATCTATAGGTTCTATTTTGTGGCTGGTAATAAAACTTAAAACCCACTTTGGAATTAATTCAAAACCCTTAGATTTCACGACCATCGGACTCCATTTTCGCACTTAAAGCACTGGTCTAGCCTTAGGGTAGGGACACCCTCCTTGAGGGAAGTGGCTATCTTTCAATCTGCAAATCGGGTATTGCTAGTAACACTTCCAATCGTCATATTATTAATCTAGCAATTAATTCGTGTCCTAATCCATTTAATTTCAGCTAGCTACCCTTGGATCTGATTTTCATGCTTTAAACCCAAGGGTAATTTAGGGCTTTTCATATGGACATACATTTCCTCTTAGTATCTGTTTGAATCTCTAATTAACTATCATACTAAGAGGTTTAATCAAGGTACCTTAGGTAATTCACTTACTCATCTTATTTATAGTGTTATCTTGGTCATAAATACGACCCCTAGGATTGGCCATTCACCTAGTCTAAAGTATCGATAGCTTTGGCTACTTTGACAACTGATTATTTCAGGGGTCTTAGCTTCCATAGGCCACAACTTTAGTTTCCTTCCCTCTACCATCTTGCATAGGACCATCTCAAGGGGCAACTACAAGATTTGTGATAATATTTTTGGCGTCGTTGTTGGAGAGGTAAAGGCTTACCTTTGTTTAATTTTTAGTTTACCTTCGGTGTTTGTGAATGTACGTACATGTATTATTATTCATATCACATCTGGTTCTGATTCCAGTGACTACGTTTTACTTGTTTAATCTTATAATCACTACATTTATTCCACTCAACTCTCCTTACAACATTATCCTTTGGTAAATTTAAGTGTCAAATATGTGTGATTTCCTGTTTAACTCCGCTGCATAATTTGTTAAGAGCTCAATGTATTTTCTGTTAATAATTTGTTGAGTAATTATTCAAACAGTAAAACAAATCTAGGTTCAGGTAATATTAACACTCAATACTCTGGGTATTGTCTAAAACATTGTTGATTTGGTCACCCAAGCTCTCTAGTTAGTGTCTCCTTGACCCTCTAATCTAAGTCAGATGGTTCGAGTTCGTGTTCGAATTCGGAGACCTTGAAATTCGACAAAAAAATCAGCATTGAGTTCGAGGTACTATAAATTTGGAAATTAAAAAATATTTCATTTTATACATAAATATTAAATATAATATTGATATATAAATTATTTAAATATTATAAATTTATTTTCATTGACTCTAGCAATAAGTGGTTTAATTTAGAACTTCAAACTTTCAAATTTGAAAATATATCAATAGGGTATTTAGTTTTTCATCTTAAATTTCATTCTTAGTAAATTAAAAAATATTTTAAAACATCTATGATTTTTAATAAAATTCATCTGTTCGATCAACTGAGGCCACTGTCCCATCCGATCGACCATCGTTCCACCCCTTGACCGATCGAGAGGCAGTAAAGATATAACCTGTGGGCCGTGTTACCAACTATTTTGTACCATAGTTGAGCCGCCATTTGATGAACATGGTCAATGTTCATATCCAGTGCAGCAGAAGTTCAGAATGTTTTTCCTAGCCAATTTTGGCTAGTCATTTTATTTTTATGCTGAAATGACCATGCCCATGGGGTTTTTGTAATAAAGTGTGCTAGTAGGGGTTTTGAGTGGCTCAATTCCCTAAGACGTAATTTCAATTAAGGTATTCCATGGAGGTTTTTCCCTTGTCAATTATGCTTTGCCTATAGCCGAGTATAATCGATGATTTTTTCTCCCGCTTCCTCTAAAGCTGGAGTGCCCGATTTTGAAATTTGGGCCTTGGGGGGTTATTAGAGTCCAACTAGTAAATATGAACCTACTAGACATTATTGGTATGTTCTATGATCATTTCCTAAGCCTGGGATGCTTTAAAAATTTGTCAAATTTTTTTTTACCAACGGCGTTGAGTTTTTTTATTTTTATTTTTTTACTATAGAGAATTAATTAAACCATTTTTACCATGGTTTAATTGAAAATTTTCAATTTGTAATAATTAAGTGGTCTGGGGATGCTTATCTCATATTTCTAGCGATTCTGGCTGCGCGTGAGGGCTGGAAGCTCGTGCTAGGGTTGCTGGTGCTGCGTTGCTGTGATGGCGGCGCCTGGGGGAGGGGAGGCCGCCCCCCCCCTCCATGTTCAGACGAGGATGCCTTCCGGAGGCTCCTGAGCCGTGGCAAGAAACCATCTTTGCCGGTGATCCCAAAATTTATCAAGAAGCTGGAGGAAATCCCTGAGATCGCTCTTCCTGAAGAAAAACCAATGAAGATTGCTCTGGCTCTGGCCAAGCGAGGTCTGGTGGGCCAATTTATGGGTTTATGGCCCTCCACCAAGACAACTGATGACTGGATACAGAGGAACTGGAAGCCCAATCTGAAACACGGAGTAACCTGCTATCCGGTCGGAAGGGGCTTTTTTATTTTTGAATTCATCTCAGAAGAAGACCGGAACCTAATCTTTAGAAATGGGCCCTAATTCATGGGAACGCAGGGACTGTATCTGAACAAATGGACTCCAGATTTTGACCCCTCAGTAGATCTGCCCAAAGAAGTGCCGGTATGGGTTAGGCTCCCCAACCTCCCGGTGCATTGCTAGGATATTGAATCTCTGCAGAGGATAGGGAACGGAATCGGCCGATTTATAGACAAAGCTGATAACAAAGGACAATACACCTGTGCCAGAATCTGTGTTGAAGTTGACCTTGAAGCCGGGCTCCCTGAGGCAATAAAATTATCGATCGGATCCTGGACCCACTATCAGAAACTGGACTACGAGCACTTGCCCTTCAAGTGCAGGCTCTGCCAAGAGCACGGCCACTTCCAAAGGCATTGTCCCAAACTGGCCACTGGGAAAGAAGACGCCGAAGGATGGCAGAGAGTAAAGAAAAGCAGAACCGCTGTCAACGTCAAAAACAAGGAGAAAATGGCCCAGGATCCCCCACTGGTTGGTAGCTCAAACCCTAGCCACCAGGAACCTCCCAACGCAGTTCAAACCCCCACAAATGTCCCAGTAGAGGAAGGAACAGGAGCGTCACAAGGCCAATCCGACCCAAGCCCAAAGATTGTTGTTCCTAGCCAGTCAAAGGAACACATCAGCCTAGGCTCGAAAACAGGAGCAGAATCCTCTGAGGAAGGAGACACTGAAGCTAGCAGTTTGTCAGGATCTCCAGACCAGCCAAAGCGCGGGCGGAAGACTGAGAAATAAAGAAGAGAAGAGCAATCCTACAAGGACGTGGTCCAAGGCTCTCAGCATACCATACCAGAAATGATGAATACCAGATCGGGGTTGAAGCATGGGAAGACTCCGAAAGGGGCCAACCCCTCCCACTCTGGCAAATAATGCAATTTGTCTCCTGGAACTGCAGAGGACTAGGCAGCACCCTAAAGGAAGAAGCAATAAGGGCCTTAGTAAGAGCAACAATGCCTGATGTCCTCCTAATCCAGGAGACAAAATTGGAGGAGGAAGCCCTCCTCAGAGTAAGCAACTCGTTCTGGAAGAAAGGCCCAGGAAGAGCGGTGAGCGCAAGAGGAGCCTCGGGAGGTTTAGCCACGTTCTGGGACTCTGCGAAGCTCGATCTCATCGAAGAAGAAGGTACCACTCACTGGTTATTCACCAAACTGATCCACAAAGACTCCGGTCATCTTGTAAGTCTTTTCAATATGTATGTTCCTGTTTCTCTAACTGAGAAAAAAGATTGTTGGCACTCTGTAAATCTTTTCCTCAATCAACACAATATTGACAATGTTGTAGTGGCTGGAGATTTAAATGTAACCCTTGCTCTGGCAGAAAGAAAAGGGGGCTCCTTAGTCCGAGATCCGGCAAGAGAATGGGTGGAAGATTTGATGATGGACTGGGAGCTTGAAGATATTCCCCCTGACAAGGGGAAGTTTACCTGGACCAATAAAAGAATTGGGCCGAGCCACATAGCTGCCCGGCTTGACCGTTTTCTTATTCAATCCTCCTTTCTAACCCTAGGTCTGATGGCGACCTCTAGGATCCTCCCGCACTACACTTCTGACCATAAACCCATTTCGCTCTCCCTGTCTCGTGGGGAAAAGCTTGGTCCCATCCCTTTCCGTTTCAGCCCTATTTGGGTCACCCAGGAAGGTTTCCTTGATCTTGTCACCGATTCCTGGAAGCAGCCGGTGCATGGATCCCCCTTCTATGTCTAGGAAGGGAAGCTCAGAAGACTCAAAGCTGATCTAAAAGCATGGGCCAAAGGTCTAAGCTCTCCCACGGCTGATAGAATCAGAATCCAGAAGGCCCTAGAAAG
>LPNX010724887.1:110336-147522 GCA_001517045.1 Pseudotsuga menziesii
CCCTTGGATTGCCCCCCTAGTCAATGGCCGGCCCACCAACTTCTTCCAGGCCTTAAGAGGATTAAGGCAAGGCTGCCCTCTCTCCCCTGTCCTCTTCGTCATTCAAGCCTCCGTCCTTAGCTTCCAGCTGAACAGAAGGCTCCAAAACAGATCCCTCTCAGGCATCAGAATTGTTCAAAATGTCAAGGAAGTTAACCATGCACAGTTTGCGGATGACACCCTCTTACTGGGAGCAGCAAACCTTCACAATGCCAGAAAATTCAAAACTGAACTGGACATCTACAGAAGCTGTTCTGGAAGCGAAATAAATTACAACAAAAGCAAGATTTTTGGCTGGAATTGCACTCCTCTTGATATGCTGGAGATCTCTAGGATCCTGGGAATGGAAGGCAGCACCACGTGGGATACCTTCACTTACCTGGGCATCCCAATTTTCAGAGCTGGCCCCAAAGTAGCTCACTGGCTACCTCTGCTGGACAAATTAAAAAATAAAATTCATGCCTGGGGAGCAAACTGGCTCAACAAAGCTGGTAAGACTGTTTTGATGAATTCTGTCCTCTGCAGCCTGCCAATTTATCAGTGCTCTGTTTTATTAGCTCCCAAGACAATAACTAATAAAATCAATGAGATGCTTCGTCGTTTTCTGTGGGAAGGAGGGCGTAATTGTGAGAGGAAGATCCATCTTGTGAGCTGGGATAAAGTAATCAAGCCAAAAATGGAAGGTGGTCTCCAAATCAGGAACGTAGCCATTCAAAATCTTGCCATGGGTGGCAAAATCCTTTGGAATTTGATAACTGGAAAGAGAACCTGGAGCAAGCAGATTCTCAAGAAGAAATATTTCAAAGGTGAAAGACAGAGATGCTTGGAAAATCCCACAAAAACGCAGAAGGGCTCCCTGATCTTCACGCTGTGCAAAAGAGCCATCCCCCACTTCATTCCAAAGCTTACGTGGATTCCTGGTAATGGTGCCAAAATAAAAAAATTTGAGGACTCAATCCTGGGAGATCAGGCCCTCAACGAGCTCAGCGATCTGGAGAATATTAAATCGTGGCTGTTATCTCAGAATTACACCACGCTTTGGCATATATCCACGTGGAATAATGATGCCCACGACTCCTGGGCAAGCTGGAACTTTGGAAATTACCCGAATGAATTAGAGGACGAAGCATCTGCGTTGTTGAGCCACTTGCAAAGGAAATCGCCCCTCTCTGCCAATTCAAAAGACAAAAGGGGTTGGGGGTCCGGATCTGGTGTTTACTCTGCTGCAGCTGGCTACGCTGCCATCCTGGAAACGCCCTGGGTTCCCCCAAATCCAGCTCCTTGGGAAACTTTGTGGAACTTCCCCTCCATCCCAAAAATAGATATTTTCATATGGACTCTTCTCCACAACAGCATAATGACTGGCAATAATCTCAAAAGGAAAGGCTGGGAGGGGCCATCCCGCAGTTCCTTATGCAATCATGCCGAAGAAACGATTGAGCATCTCTTTATTAGCTGTGAGTTCACCAAAGAGGTATGGAGAATTATGATTGGGCCTGCTGCTGATAATCTGCCAAAATCAGTAATGGATGTCATTAGCAATTGGATCTCTCTATCTCCCTTCAACCTAAGCGAGAAAAGCCTCCTCAAGCATGCGTGGATGTGGACTCCCAAATTCCTGTGCTGGAAAATCTAGCTGGAGAGGAACAACAGAATTTTCAAAGAGGAATGCAGAATTCCTCCTCAAGTTGCTGTCAAAGCCCGGACTATGATGGTAGAGGCGCTTAGCACTAAGCCCTCCATCAAAAATTCGACCAATCTCACTCCCGATCAAGAGTGCTGGATTAAAGAGTTCAACCTGAACCAGCAAACCATGGAAGCTCCAAATCCCCCTCAGAAGTTAAACTGGGAAATCAGATTGGAGGAACAGGAATTTATCAAGTGGAGGTCAGCCCTTGACGAATGGTGTCTCTTCTTTGACGGGGCCTCGAAAGGGAATCCTGGACAAGCTGGAGGAGGTGGCATTATCCTAGACCCATCTGGCAAGCTGTGTTTGTCATATGCATGGGGTCTTGGACACGCATCCAATAATAAAGGTGAATTTTTGGCGCTGTGGCAAGGTCTAATCCAAGCAAGGAAGCTGAACATCCAGAAGATCACTATATTTGGCGACTCCAGGCTAATTGTCAAGACGTTACATACAAAAAAAGGGCCCACGGATATCAACCTTGGTCAAACGTACAGGAAAGTCCTCCTCCTTCTGATGCACTTCAGCAACCACAAGGCTTACCATGTGCTAAGGAATCTCAACAACCTCGCGGATGCCGAGGCCAATCGGGGCACCTCCTTGACCAAGAGCCAGCTAATGGTCAATGCAGAAATTTCAAATTATTTGATTCCCTAATGCCAGTCTCCCCTCAGCCTCTGCAGGATCCTGATAGTATTGGGCCAATTCTGATTCAGCTACGTGCTTTGGAGATGAAGCTTAAGTTATTTCCTGAATAATTATTGTAAGGGCCCTGGCAGCCTCTTTGCCAGTCTTTAATCAAAATTTTAGCCGTTTTTGTAAAAAAAAATAATTAAGTGGTCTGGGGGGTGCTTTTGGAAAATAAACACAAATTTTCTAAACCAAATCACTCATTTAACCCCTAGACACACTTATCCTAAGTTTCAAACTATTATTTGGCCTTAGAATTAATATTTTCTCAAAAAACCCAAAAAATGAGAAATATTAATTAAAATAATAAAAAATAATAAATTGGAGAAAATCAAAATATCTCCAAAATAAGGCCAAATTGAATAAAGTAAAGGACTAATCAGCTTGGCAAAAAGCACCTGGGATGATTCCAATCAAGTTTAGACTAATTTGAGTCAGTATCAGAGTGCTATAGTGAACTTCACCTTGGGATCTGTGCCCCTCTCCATGCATGGACGTTTTTCCTTCTTTGGCATGTTTCTATTGGATTGGTGATGAGATCGAGGGGGATTGAGGCCACCTTAGCCCCCCCTCATTACTCCAACTCAATTGCATCTTAGTTAATGGTCAATTCAACTCAGAATCAACTGTCGAAGCTTCAGTCAGTGAGGGTTGCGCCCCCTTAATCTCTCCTTGATTCATGCGCTAGGGTTTTAAACTCTATCTTTCTTCTTTTTGTATAAATAAGGGTCTCTTGCTCCCATTTGCATATGGAGAATTTGCAAAAGAACTCTGCCAAGATTGTAACCGACATTTGATAACGAAATAAAGTGACCTTGGAGAACAATGTGTGGGCTTTTTGTATGTGGTTTTCATCTTGTGAGGTGATCTCGTTCTTATCCAGCTCTCCTTATTTTAGTTAATGTTTGATCAATGTTAGCTCATGAGGGCTATAAATCTAGCACAATAGGGGTATCATTTAATGTCTTAACTTGACTATCTATGCAATATTCATTATATGTTTGAAGCGGGCAGGAAGTAGTCAGTTATACCAGTGCCTTTCAATATTTATTCGGGTTATTACATCCTAGCATTTGATCTCTTTACTTGTATTGAATTGTTTTGGTTTCAGGAATCACCAAGGGGGGAGGGGTTGAAGTTCAACTGGTTCCTGATCAAGAGCTCTTAACTTCATACTTTCACCACGCAGGTTCTTCAAAGTGCTTAATTTGGTTTCAAAACATACGGCTAAAAAGGGGTCTTTCTTACCTCTCTTAATCAAACTTTAAAAAATATTTTCCTTGGTTATAAGATCCACACATTAAAAAATATTTTCCTTGGTTATAAGATCCACACATCTTCTTCTTCCTCTCTCTCTCTCTGTCCTTTTTATCCATATCTTCTTTCCTCCTTTCAGTTTGTTTCTTTTGCCCTCTTTTTTTTTACCTTTTGCTCATCTCTTTTCCTCTTTGTTTTATTGGTTTTTACCCTGTTTTTCCTTGCCTTTTTGCTCTCTTTTTCTCCACTCTTCGCTGCCCTCTTTCTCCTTTTGTTTGCAGCCATACTTACCTTTGTTTGGATGTCTTTTTTGCCAAAATTTTGCATCCAACTTTTCTCTTAGTTGGCTGCCCTCTTTCACACCCATTTTTAGCCCTTTTGAGCACTTTTCAAACTTCCTTTTTGCCATTTTTCAAGCCTCTTTTCCTCTCTGATTTGCAGCCATCTTTCTTCCTACTTGGCTGCCCTGTTTTTTCATTTTATTGCAGCCATCTAACTCTTTTGTTGGCTGCCTTGTTTTTCCATCTACTCAGCTTTCCTTTTTACTCTTTTCTTTGCATGTACTTTTCCTAATTTTGCTTCAAAAAACACTAAATTTTTACATTAAAAAGATTTCTTTTTGCACTTACATTAGTTTATTTTTGTCTAGCAAATAATGGGTGCATGAGTACTTGTTTGTTTTGTGCAGACATCGAAGAGGAAATGCGAACCAAGAAGGACTTGAAGATTGAGGAAATTATAAAACTAAGAAGACAAACATCAAGCATAATTTGCATCCTTGTAAAAGCCATTAAGGCTTCTTTCTTTAGTTTTCTTTCCAAGGGTTAAAATCCCTCTTATTGTAATCATTAATAAAAACAACTAGTGGAATTAAGCCTCCCAAACTTTTTCTACTTCCCCTATTTGGGGGAAGTGTGTCTTGTCTTTTCCTTAGCTTAGTTTAGATCTCTTCTAGACTTAGTTTTTTATCCTACTAATTGCTAGATTCAATTTCATTATATGCATGCCATTTACTTCATCATGTTTCTTGCTCTTTGATTAGTTATCTTAAAAAGAACCCAAAGACTCTTGAACCTGTCATAAGACAAGTAAAGAGCACTCTCTATCGGAGAGCACTTGCATTGCATTCGCATCATAGATTAGATAAGACTCTTGAATCTCACCATAAGGTGGATCAAGAGCACTCTCTATCGGAGGGCTTGGTTTGTTAATAAAATTTGCAACTCATCATCCCCTAAAATTGGAATTTACCATTTTACAGTGTGTATGCTCTACCCATTCAGGATACCCAGAAGTGCTGTAGCTATTTAATTCACAGATTTAATTCCAATTTCACACTTAATAAAATTTACCATCTCGCATTGAGCGCAATATTCTAAGTGGGGACATCTTTACTGTGGGCTCTGGGTAGCTTTCTTGGTTTCGCAATGGTTGGAAAGTTATCGAACGCCTCACTACAAACCGGAGGGTCCAAACATGTCTTCGAACGAGGCCAATTAGAATATTTTCAGTAATTCTCCTCGCCTAATTGACAAGATCATTCATAAAATGTACACTAAAATTTGACCATGTACATTTGCAAAACGATCTCACAAACATTAGAGACTTATATTTTCAGCATCCTGACTCCATTTTAGGCATTGGTTTGTTTATACTTGCATCATCTTGTTTGGGCCATTTGTCCATTTGTTTAAGTTATTTTATGTGTGGATGCCTTAATATTTGTCTTATCATTCAAATAGCAACATGGATTGCATAATCAGTCTTTTTCGTGTATATCAAAACTCCTAAACAACACTAATTCTCATTATTCATCTAAGAACACTTTAAAACAAAAAAGCCTTAGAAAACCTTTTTAGGGACTACCCCCCTTGGCTTCGTTAGGAGTTAGCCTAAACGGAGGAGCTGGGATCAGGTGACAGCACCTGGCTCTTTGCTTGCCCCCAAGGCCACACCTTTCCCACTTAGGGAAACAACAACCCAAAAGACTTCTGCTGACGGTGTGCATTCGGTGGACAATAGGTCGCTTGATAGAACTTGAGATCGTGTTGATAGAATCTTTGTGGCACGGGAGGGCCCCCCTCACAAACCTAGGTGGGTGCAGAGATCCACGATATGCAAGGAACTGACCCCACTTATGAAACTTCAAGGATGTCGTAGAGTTACACTCCACGAAAAACGAAGTTCGAGGATAGAATCTAGGGACGGTCGGCCTCACATTCCAGAAAAAACGAAGCCACGGGCAACAAAATTTAGGGTAGAGTTTACCCCCATAAAAAATCGACGAATTTCGAAGAAAAAAAATCAGGTTGGGGAAAAAATCACCGAATTTCGATTTTGAAGGCGAAAATTCGCTGAATCCAGTGACTTAGCCTCTAACCAGAGTCTCCCTACTTTATTTTTATGACATCATGTATCTTGTATTATTAAAGGAAACATTATATAAGTAAATCGCCAACTGCTTCTCTAAGGATGAGATATGATTATGCCTTAAATTTGTGGTTGCTAAGCCTTTACACCAACCATTGTTTATTGTAACAAGTGTATATTAAAATATAATGAAGCCAATTTTGTTACAAAAGACGTTAGAGGTGGGAATTCACCCAAATGAATTTAACAAAGCTAGTGCAACTCATCCTCTGACATCCACTGGGGAAGACTTGAGGCATGGTTGTTTATATTCTGCATATACACTTTTTGTTTGTATGTCTCTGCAAACTTATATGCATTTCATGAACAAAATTCTACATGGATTGGAGTTAA
This sequence comes from Pseudotsuga menziesii, assembly GCA_001517045.1. Lineage (NCBI taxonomy): Eukaryota > Viridiplantae > Streptophyta > Pinopsida > Pinales > Pinaceae > Pseudotsuga > Pseudotsuga menziesii. Next base: position 116,773 of record LPNX010724887.1, read on the forward strand.
TGTGCATTCAGCAAACAGTTCATCTAATTTTCAGAATATGAAGAATAACCTAAATGGAGTTTGAATATTTTGAATTGAATCTAATATTCACCAATTCAAAGAATACTAATCACAACAATAATATAGAATTTTGGAACATTTGCTTAATATCCAAGCAACTATTAGAGGAAGAAAGGCTTAAAGGCTGAAACACAAACAAAAAGTGAATTTGTCAATAACGTTGGCAAAAGATGACTTTGAAATCAAATTTATTGTCTGATATCCAACAAGCTGCACTAAATTATTAATTCCAAAAAACTCTTGGACAGAGGTAAGGTGAAGCTAAAAAAATAAAAATCAAGATTGCAATAATATGAATATTCAAACCTGTGAAGAAAAGATTATAAGATGGTGTCTGTTGCCGCCCGAAACTGGCACGCGAGTGCTAAAAGCCTAAACTGCAGGCACACCGGCCCGGCGACAACTCTCGAGAGAGAGAGGCCAATGTCACCACACCCCTCTCTTCTCGCTTCAGGCTGGCTCTTCTCCAGCTCTAGGAGGGTTTCCCTAAGTTAGGATTGCTAAGGCAGGTGCGACTGAGGGCAAGGTGATCTGAAGAGGCCGCCTTAGAGAAACACGGGTAGCAAAAAAGGAAAATGAATCGGATTAATGGGCAGGAAGGGAAGGGAGGATCAATCCTCGAGGGAAGGCCAGTGCTAGTACCAGAAGGGTGAATGGAGTCAGAAGGGGACTCGGAAAGGCTTCGCGTTTTGCACAAGGAAGACTAGGCTGGTCCATTCCTTAATCAGAGGCCAGGAGAATGTAAGTATAACTGACTACTTTCCATTACTCCCAAACCTCCAAGAACATAACAGCGACAAGCAACTTGGCAGCTGCAAATCCTTGCCCAACGTGCTAGATTGTTAGCCCTCTATGCTGGCTTGGTCTACAACTCATGAAAACACAAAACTACGACAGGAAACCCAACATGTCCAAAAACTCAACATGATTTTCTTTATTAACTTGGTGAAAAATCCTCCCAGCCCAAAAATTCCATCTTTATAAAGAAAGAGCTCTGCTCTTTATAGGCCTAAAAAAGGCTTTTCTCGCTTTTTCTAAAAAATAAAAAATAAAATAATAATAAACTATGGGAGAAAAAGTAGGATCATAGATCCACGTTTCTCTTAATTATACTCTCAACTATAGTCTAAAAAAAATCCCACTAAAGTGTCACTACCCCTTTATTTAAAAGAGAAACCCACTTAACTAAGTGTTAAAAAAAAATAGATGGCCAACAGAAAATGAACTCGTCCTCCCTCCGAGCTGCTTCACGTGGTCTTGGAAGCCCACATCAAGACTTGACCACAACCATGACTCCAAGCAGCTCGACTGTTTTTTTTAAAAGAAAGCCACCCCAAACTACTGCTCGATTTTCTTTGTAGTCGGCTGCTAGGTGTTCTAGTGATGAGCGTGCATTGATCCACCTAAAATTCAACGCCGATGTATGGCCGCTTTAATAAACTGTAACACTGCTTCCATAAAAAATTCGGAAATCTCGTGAATATTTAAATCTGAGTGGCGGTTTGCAATGGATATGAACACGAGCAATCACAGTGTTGGTGCTTTTGAGAGGAAGACTTTCACGTGATGCGGCGCTTTCCAACCAACAACTAACTAATAGTTGCGGGGCTTGATGAATTTGACTCTGTGTGAAAGAGGGCTTGGTGACCGGCACTTTCCTTTTCTGATTGCAATCATGGCAACATAACCAAAAGCAGCCACGAAACGGAAATTTAATGCTAAACCGCCAGCTGATAGATTGCCAATTTAATCGGCTGCCAAATAAACTCCTCGGCTGCCAATGAAACGGGAATTGCCACACAATTGTTCCTCCTACTGTAGGGAAGACGCTATTGATTTAATATGGGTTTCCTCCAACGCTCCTCTATCACAACGTCACGATCTCCTGGATTATTTTTCACCGGTGCATAAGCGAGCCATGTATCCATTACTGTAAATCCAACTCAAGCCGAGGGAAGCAATGTTCCAGTCTTGCATGATAACTCTCACTCCGCCTTCTATGAACCAAAAAACAGTTGCTTGAACAATGAAGCAAGGAATCAAAGTTATATGGACAAATACCTGACTCAGAGCAGAGAGAGTTGTTGGTCCCTTCAAATTCACATATCTTTTGAGTTAGTTACTTTGTTGTCTCAGAGTAATTCAATCAACGACTTATTTTCAAGTCACTCAGAAACAAATGCTCTAAATTTTCCTCTCAGCAAAAACGACCGAGCTCTGACATTCCACACTCGTGCAGCTCTTTGACTCCCTTTAAGAAGTGCCTCATATCATCAATTTCCTTTCCATGTGGAACTTCGTCTTCCTCCTCTCCTCTAATGGACATAGCTTGCCAATGCAGGTTTTGAAGTTGCTTCAAATATGTATCCACGCCACCTTTCTCACCCTCAATCACAATCAACCCTGGGAATCCAAGTCTGTAGTATCCTCCTAGATTGAACTCCTTTCCCCATTCCAATGTGTATTTCCAAAAATTAAAGCTTTCTTCTGAACCAATTCCAGTTTAAGAATGGCAAGAATGTAGAGTAGTTTGTTATGCACATCACAAGAAATCCAAAATTGTTGCACACTGTTTGGCACAATTCCATTATACCCATTTCCTTCACCTTTCGTTAGAGTCAGAATTATAGACTATGCAGGGCAAGCTTTCTCTCTCTTTTTTTTTATCTTCTCCACATCTGCACTTGAAGTTGTAGACATGAGGATGCACTAACAACGGCGTGGAATATGATGAACCAGAGATTTCAAGACCTCTTCGTACCCATATGATAGAAGAAGGTCTTCCTGCACTGAGTCATGAAAACAGCGAAAGCTACCATCTCCACCTTCACCATCAAAAATACCCTTCACAACAGGGGATATTGCAATCCCAGCAAGCATAAGGACTTCTCCTTTAGAACTCTGACAATTTCTTCTACCTTTTTTGTAGATGTACTGTTCTCAAGAGTCATGCCAAAAACACTTAGCATTCATGCTGAGGATGCTATGCAATGCTTGCAAATTCCAGATACAATTTGTGAGTTTTTCTGTGAAGGGAGATTGGAGAAGCACTCCTCCCACCTCTATGATCTTTGTCAGAAAATATAATGCTCACTGAAGAGTAATCTACCTGCAGCTTTAGGCCATCATCACAATAAAAATTTGGAAAATTACCTGCAAGAATTAGTGATAACAGTGTCCATAAACATTGCTAATTGATTGTAATGCCATATGGCAGATGGCACACTTTAGAATCCCTTGAAGGTATATTCATATCACAGATTGTTGGAACTTGGTGTTAATTTTTCTAAGCAGCATTGAGAGCCCTTCTCCTAGGAGAATGGGACCACCTGGTCTGGGTCCAGGGTGAAGACTCAACCCAATGTTGAGTGACTATTCTATTGAATGGTAGATATCTGGTTTCGGACCATGATATAGACCCAGCTCTGCCTTGGGTAGACTCAACCTTGTGTTGAGTAGACATCTAGTCTAGGACCACGATGTAGACCAGTCTGGGACTGGTAGAATCAGCTTAGTTCTGAGTAGCCATTCTCTGGGAGAATGAAGACACTGTAAGCCCTAGACTGGGTCTGGGCATGTGTGTGGCACTTTGACCCTTGATCTATAAGCTTGGTGTGCTTCTCCAAGGATTACCTACCCTTGGTTAAGTTACCCTAGTACCAGATCTAGGTGTTACACAATGTGTGAGATAAAAGCATTAATAACTCTCTTGGTTTAAGATGATGTACTTTTGAAATAAAAAAGGACCACAGGGGCACTTGGAAAAAAGGCCAAAGTCAAAAGTCAAAATAAATAAAGACTTTTTGACCACATGAAAATGACCACAAGTGAAAGTCAAAATAAATAAGGACTTCTTATAAAAGTCAAAGGAAGAATAAAAGGACCCTTTTGGTAAAAGTGAAAGTGAAATTAGGAAAAGATTAAAAATATTATTATTTTTATCTTTCTTAATCTTGTCCACTTACAGGTGAAAAAAGGCTATAAAAGAAGATCAAGTCTTCTCATTTTGTACACACAAGTTTTTGCTCTCACAGATGGAGATTATTTTTTGCTAGAGAAGATCATCCTCTTCCCTCAGCTAGGGCATCTAATTTTTCCAGCAAACCCTCAGCTAGGGTTTCTCCACTTGGGAAATTTTCCAGATCCGGGCAGCCTCTCATTTTCAAGCTACCCTCTCTGTGCTTCGGGCAGGCCACGGAAGGGCTCTACCCTTCACGGTACCTTCGGGCATCCTGTTACAGGCCTACTCGGAAGGATAACAGCCCTAACGGCACCCTCTGGTAGCCATTAGGCATACCCGTGAGGGTTGCCTTGGCCACCCAGGCCCTCCGGGCAGACCCGTGAGGGTCCTGTAGCAGCCACAGGGCTGTTGGGATTGCTGTAGGCCCTCGAGCCAATCCGTAAGGACTTAGACAAGGCTGCTAGCCCTTATGGAAAGCAGCAAGGCTGTCAACTCAAACAGTTGGGCAGCGGGCAGGCAGGGCAACGTATGGCCGGGCAGCAGAAGACAGTGGGAAGCAAGCAGAACATTTTTCCGGGTAGACTGTCAAGCACCATTTTTGGGCAGCCTGATATTATTTTTCAAAAAAGAGAATTTTTGGGTTAAAACCCTAACTGGGTAATTTTTGTGAAATTCTGGAAATTATGATTAAATTATCAGTCTGACTTTTTTTTTACTGATAAATTTCATTTTTCAGTGGTAAATCCTAGATCTGGAATTTGAGGAACTTTTTTAAGAATTTCTTAAGCCATCTCATTTACGAGATGAGTTATTAATGCTTTTGGGGTTTTTGTCCTTTGAAGGTTTCCCCAGTGAAAAATATTGTGTCCATGTGTGCTAATGTGATGAATGTGTTTTTACTGCACTGTTGATCTATTTATGTTTATCTGCAAATTTTAAAAGTTTATGCTAATGCTAAAAATTCAACATGGTATTAGAGCTTAGCATGTGAAAACACAGTAAAGGGACACTGCTGTTGTTTTTCACTAGATCTTGGAATAATATTTGTAGATCTAACATTTTGATTAGTGACAGAGATGGCTACCGTTGGTTTCAAACCGGAAGAGAAGCTTCATGGTTCAGCAAACTTTAATTCCTGGAAGGCTAGGTTGCAAGCCATTTTAGATAAGAATGACTTCGATGACATTGTTCCTAATGTCACAGAAGAGCCAACTACAAATGCTAGTAGGCTTGCTTACAAGAGGAAGCAAGGTAAGGCTAGAAGAGTCGTTTATGATTCTATCAGAGAAGAATTGATGCCTAACATCACAGCCTTGAAGACTGCTAAAGAATGCTATGATACGTTGGTAAACCTCTATGAAAAGAAGGCTCCCAATCAAAAGAGAGTCTTGAAGAAGAGGCTACGAACTTTGAAGCTGAGCAAAGATGAAAGTGTTGGTTCCTTCTTCACCAAGATCAAACAGGTAAGAGATCAACTCCTTGCTATTGGTATTACTGTTGATGATGATGATCTTGTGCAAACAGTGGTTGATGGTCTCCCAAGCTCTTGGGAAACTTTCATGGCAGCCGTCTGTGGACGAGAAAATCAACCAACCTTTGAAAGGCTTTGGCATGATTGCATACAAGAAGAAGCAAGGAACACTGACAAGGTAATCAAGCAGGATAACCTTGCACTTGCAGCAAAGACCAAAAGGTTCAAGAAGCCTTCTTCTCAGCAAAAGAAAGGGAAGAAACCTCAGGGTAAGTTTTCTGACATGTCTAAGATTGAATGTTATACTTGTCACAAGTTTGGAGATTATGCTAGAGACTGCAGGCAGAACGAGAAAAAACCCAAGAGAAGGTTTCAGGAATCTGCTGCAGATGCAGAGGAAGAAGAAGATGAAGAACCAAAGAAGACGAACAAAACCAAGGCTAATAAAACTGATGAGCCCAAAAGAGAGTACTATTTGATTTCTGCTCTAACTAGTCTTTTCTCAGCTTGCTCCACTTCTTGGTTGGTGGACAGTGGTGCCTCCAAGCACATGATAGGTAATCGTGGTACCCTCACCAGTGATAGAAAGAAAAAGTTCACCACTCAGGTAGAACTTGGAGATGACTCCACTTACAAGATTGAGGGAGTTGGCTCAACTTCCCTTCAACTTGACTCAGGTACGGTTCTTCATATTGATGATATTCTTTCTGTTCCTGGTTTAAAGAAAAATCTCTTATTTGTTGTTGGTTTAGAAGACAAGGGCCACAGAGTCCTCTTTATGGACAAGAAGGTCTTTTTATGGGCAAAAGACACAGATCTAGACTCTGCAGTACAGATTGGGGTTCGAGAGGGACACCTTTACAAGACCTCCAAAGTCTCCACTCATGCCTTGGTACATCACTCAATTGATCCTTGTGAACTTTGGCATAGGAGGTTTGGACACATCCACTACACAGCTCTCCCAGGATTGTAGAAGATGGTCACATGTATGCCAGAAGTTTCTCCAAAACATGAAGGAATCTGTAAAGGATGTGCTCTAGGTAAGAACACAAAGAAATCCTTTCCCAGAAGCAAGAGTAGATCTAAAGGTATTTTAGATTTGATTCATTCGGACATTTGTGGGCCCATGTCTTCACCCTCCTTGAGTGGGTGTTTATATTCTGTCTTGTTTACTGATGACTACTCTCGGAAGTCTTGGATTTACTTCCTTAAGGCCAAGAGTGAAACCTTTGACAGGTTCAAAGAGTTTAAGACACTGATTGAAAATCAGACTGGCAAGCACATCCGTATCTTGAGATCAGATAACGGAGGTGAATATGAATCTAATGAGTCTGATGATTTTTGTCGAGAAGCAGGAATCAAGAAAGAGTTGACAGTGCCTTACAACCCCCAGCAAAATGGGGTTGCAGAAAAGAAGAATAGAACGATCTATGAGGCTGCTAAAGCCATGATCATTGATCTAAATCTTCCTTACTCTTTATGGGTTGAAGCTACTGAAACTGCAGTATACATTCAAAACAGAAGCCCGCATGCTATCTTGGGTGAGAAGACTCCTGAAAAAGTCTTTACCAAGAAGCAACCTGCAGTTGATCACATGAGGATATTCAGTACTCCTGTGTATGTTCATGTGCCAAAAGAAAAGAGGGCTAAGCTAGAGCCCTCCGGTAAGAAAGGTATCTTTGTTGGGTACGGTGACTGCTCGAAGGCTTATCGAATATATATACCTGGACATAGGAACATTGAGGTCAGCAGAGATGTGATCTTCCATGAGGAAGAGGTGTTTCGTAAAACACTAGAGCTTTCATCGGAAGATACAGTTGCTCCACTTGAGTTTCCAGATTCAGAAATTCAGAGGGAGGAAGAGGAATTTGATGATCAAATTCCAAATGTTCTTGAGAACATTGAAAGTCCACTAGAAGAACTACTTGAAGTTCCTCCTTCCAAAAGGAGACCTGCTTGGTACCGAGAGACGGTACAAGAAGCCGAGAAACACAAAGCTCCTCTAGAGACTTTCAGAGAAAGACCACATAAATACTCCGGTCTTATGAGTCAACTTATCAGTTCAAAACCTTCATCATACAAAGATACAGCAAGTAAACAGGTATGGGTTGATGCCATGATTGAAGAGTATAAGTCAATCATGAAGAATGATGTTTGGGAAGTTGTTCCCAGACTTACAGGAAAGTCAGTAGTGACTTCCAGATGGCTTTATAAGATCAACCATGCTGCATATGGCAATGTGGAGAAGTATAAAGCCAAATTTGTAGCCCGTGGCTTCACTCAGAAAGAAGGCATTGACAATGACAAGACATTTGCACCTGTTTCCAAGTACACTACCATTAGAACCATCATTTCACTTGCTGCAGTTTTCGGATGGAAGTTACATCAGATGGATGTAAAGACAGCTTTTCTCAATGGTAAGATTGAGGAAGAAGTTTATATTGAACAACCAGAAGGCTTTGTTACTCATGGGAAGAAGACCCATGTATGCAAACTGAAGAAAGCCTTGTATGGGCTAAAACAGGCTCCGAGAGTCTAGTATGCCAGGATGGATGGATTTCTCCATAGTTTTGGGTTTTCCAAAAGTACAGTTGATTCTAACTTGTACTTTAAAGTTGTTGATAATCATGTCTTGATACTTGTTCTATATGTAGATGACTTGTTTCTTACAAGTGATGAACAGTTGATAGACCAATGTAAGAGGGAGCTTACCTTTGAAATCGAGATGAAAGATCTTGGATTGATGCATTACTTCCTTGGCTTAGAAGTCTAGCAAAATCCAGGTGAGATCTTCGTGATGCAAGGAAAGTATGCAGTAGATATCTTGCAGAGATTTGGGATGCGGGACTGCAAGTCCATGAGCGTACCAATGACTACCAACTTGACAAAGTTGCGGGATTCAGCATATAGTTCACAGAGTGTGGAGTCTACTCTATACAGACAGCTCATTGGTTCCCTGATGTATCTCATGCATACAAGACCAGACATCTGCTACACAGTGAATGCACTGAGTCAGTTCATGTCAAATCTGAAGCAAGGTTATCGGAACCAGACCGATCATCGAACAGGCGAAGCCCAAAATGTGAATCGGACCGAAACCGACAAAAAACCGAGTAAAAGACAGGCTGATTAAAAAATACATAAAATATTCATATTTTGTAAAAAACATATATATTCATGTGCGTACATATGAATCCAAACCATTAATACACAAATATGCAAAGTTTCTCATATACATAGCAAATATGGGTGCAAATATCCAAAATAACACCTAGTGCAATACATCTTTGAGGTTCTGAACCAAAGTACATCAACAAAGAGGCTCTAAATGGCCCCTACAATCCAAAAATAAACCATAGTACTAATGAATAACAATAAAGTGATCATACGGCACTTCCCTACTAGCTACTACTACTAGTGTCTACTACTCGTCATCGTCGTCATCCTCATCCTCTTCCTCTTCATCTTCTTTAGGAGTGAGATCCTTAGCCCCACTTGATTCCCCTGGCCCTGAAGATAGAACCTCTGGAGGTGGGTCCAAATCCAACCAAGAAAGGTCTTCATTATCAAATACTGGTGTATACGCTCAAATACACTCCAATTGCGTTCACATCCAGAAGCACTGCATGGTTGGCTCAATATTCGAACTGCAAAAAATTTCAAATCAGTGCAGCTCCCACCAAACTGCCCCCACCAATAGGCTGCAATAAGAGTTGAATGCAAACAAGTTTCAACAAATGGCTTTGGAAATTTAACTTTCTTTACAATGGATAATATAATTTGAAAACTTTGAAAATTCTTACCTGGTGGATCCTTGGATCTGCCTCGTATGGTCATGCTCATGCCAAAGCTACCCATACTCTCATTGAATTGCAGTAGCTTACTATGTATCTCATCTTGTATCTTGGGATCAGGAACCATGCACTCAATGCATCTATACAATCTGTCTTTTACCTCCCCATCATCGTTGGCTTCAAAGTCTTTTGTATAGCGATACCTTCAAAAGTTCATTCAAAGTTCAAATGACAAAAAGTATTCACCAATGAATTTGAAATTGTAACTTATAACTTTGAAAGTTTGAACTTTAAAGTTTGAAATTAAAAGAAAACTTATAACTTTGAATAGGAATTTTGAGATTTCTTACTTCGGGTTTAAGTAATAGCCAGTTGCATGCAAAGGACGATGGAGTTGTCTGTTCCATCTGTCATCAATGATATTCCAAATAAGAAAATACTTCTCCCTTTTATCACCATATGCTTTCTTTATTGCTTCTTTGGCTTGATCCATGGCCTCATAAATAAAACCCATAGCAGGTTTATCACCATCTACCATCCGCAACACTCTCACAAGAGGCTCACTGAATAAAAATATCTCTTCTGCCCTTTTCCAAAATGTTTTTTCAAACACTTTGTCAGCAATATCTTTCGCTTCATCCTTTTGACTCCATTTCCATTCATTCCACTCATTGCAGTAAAACATCTTCCGCAAATTGGCTTTTTGATCAACAAGGGATTGCAACGAAAGAAAGTTTGTCGCAAATCATGTAATGGTTGATCTAACAAGCTCTTTACCCTTAGTGTTCTTCCTCATAAGACTCAAAACACATGAGAGGTTGTAGATGTACCTGGTTATTGATTTTGCCTGCTCCACACACTTCTTCACCCACTCAATTTTGCCAATATCCTCCAGCATGAGGTCCAAACAATGGGCTGCACATGGTGTCCACCAAATGGTGAGGTGTTTTTTCTCTAACATCCTTTCGGCTGCAACATAGTTTGAGGCATTGTCAGTGATGATCTGTACAACATTCTCTAGCCTGACTTCCATAACTACTCCATTCAAAAGGTGAAATAATAATTGTGCATCCTTCACCTGATCAGAGGCATCCACGGATTTAAGAAACATGGTTCCTTTTGGGCAAGCAATCAGGAAATTGATAATAGTGCAGGATTTTCCATCAGACATTATTGTGCACCCTGTTTTACTCCAGGACTGCTTGAACTCCTTCAGATATTCATCTATTCTTTGAACTTCATTTCGTAAAAGGGGTCCTCTGATATCATGAAAACTAGGGCCTTTGAAGCTTGGACCACATGAAGCTATAGCATATATCATAGGTTGATAATAAGAAGAATTAGTTGCATTGAAAGGTATGGCTGCATCATACCACCATCTAGCTATGCATTCCCAAGCAGCCTCCTTCTCCATCTTCTTCCATTTAGCATCAATGGTGGGCTGAGCACCAGGGGTAGTGCGAGACACAAAGAAAGAGCCAAGCCCTCTACTGCTGGTGGGGATACTACGTGGCCTCTTCGGGTTCAAATTGGATGCTCTACATCGACCTCTCCCCCTAACAGGAAAACTGGAGGATTCTTCAAAACTAGTCAAATGACCTTGAGGGGTTTCATGATAACCACCCTCGGGATCATAGTCAATCTCATCCTCAAATGGCACTGAACTTCTCCCTATGTCTTCTTGAATCTTCTTTGTCTTGGATTTTTCTTCTTGGTAGGCTTCAATACTACTTAGCATCTTTGCTCTAAGATCATCAGAGACTTTCCTACAAGGTTCAACATTGCCTCTAGCACCAGCTAAGTGTTGTTTTAACCTATGGATACCTCCCCCAGCTATTTTCTTTCCACAATAATTGCATATTTTTTTCCCACCATCATCCAATTGGCAATGAACCCATGCCGGATCCTTCCTCTCTTTTGGATCCATGGAAAACAAAAGCTGAAAATAAAACCGTATAATTTATTAATAACTTATTAACTAAGAAAAAAAATTAAAGAGAAAAGTATTGAGACTTGACATACCTTTGAGAGAGAAGAAGAAATGAAGGAAAGCTTGAGAGGAATTGCTGCTGCCAAGAGAAAAAGAGGATGGTGATCCGTGATAACAATCCACAAATTCTGCACAAAAGCCTTCAATAACCTCCAAAATAGTCCACATAATAACTACAAATCTGCTACAAAAAAATAATGCTTCTAATCTCCTCCAAATCCTCCCTACAAAACACACTTGACTATGCCCAACAAGTTCTTGGAAACCACCAATAAAACTCAGCTGCAAAAGACTACAAAACTGCCCAACAAACCGTGCTCTCAAGATTGCCAAACTGTTAGCAATGAATAATGTGAGTATTGTAGGGGGTGGGGGGGTCTTTAAATGGTGTTAGGATAGGATTAGGGTTAGGTTATGAGCATAGGTTAGGTTGTAGTTTCTGTTTCTTTTTTTTTAATTTGAAATCCATGAGTCCCAGTCCACGGTCGGTCTGTACTCGGTTTGGTCAAAAATCCGGTCTTTTCAATTTTTTTAATCACCGGACTAGTCAACCCTGTAAACCGGTCAGACCGGCCGGTTTTGCTGGTTCCGATCCGGTTTTGATAACACTGATCCAAAGCACATACACTTGATAGCTGTTAAACACATACTCAGGTATGTGCGAGGTACTATTACTTATGGGCTCAAGTATACTTCCAGCAGTGGATTATTGTTATCTGAATATTCAGATTTAGATTGGGATGGTAGTGCAGTTGATCGGAAAAGTACCTCTGGTTATTGCTTTAGTATGGGATCAACAATGATTTCTTGGTCCAGCTGCCAACAGGAAGCAGAGTTCGATAGCTTAGAGTACAGCTGAGGCAGAGTATATTGCTGTAAGCAATGCCTACAAGGAAGCAGTTTGGCTCAGAAAGTTGTTATCTGATCTGTACAAGGGAAAGCTTGACTCAACGATCATCCATTGCGATAATCAGAGTTGCATAAGCTTTCAGAGAATCCAGTGTTTCATGACAGATCGAAACACATTGAAATGAGGTATCATTTCATCAGAGACCTAGTGCAGAGAGGTGCTCTGAAGTTGCAACACATTTGTATAGATGAACAGATTGTAGATATCTTGACCAAGCCTCTGACAACATCAAAGTTTGTGTACTTTCGTGACAAGCTTGGTATGGCAGAGAATGCCTCTCTCGCTGAGAGAAAGTGTTGATTTTTCTGAGCAACATCGAGAGCACTTCTCCAGGAGAATGGGACACCTGGTTTGAGCCCATGGTGAAGACTCAACCCAGTGTTGAGTGACCATTCTGTTGAATGGTAGATATCTGGTCTGGGACCATGATATAGACCCAACTCTGCCTTGGGTAGACTCAACCTTGTTTTGAGTAGACATATGGTTCAGGACCACGATGTAGACCAGTCTGGGACTGGTAGACTCAGCTTAGTTCTGAGTAGCCATTCTCTGGGAGAATGAAGACACAGGAAGCCCTAGACTGGGTCTAGGCATGTGTGTGGCACTTTGACCCTTGATCTATGGGCTTGGTGTGCTTCTCCAAGGATTAGCTACCCTTGGTTAACCCTAGTACCAGATCTAGGTGTTAAGCAATGTGTGAGATAAAAGCATTAATAACTCTCTTGGTTTATGATGATGTACTTTTGAAATAAAAAAGGACCACAGGGGTACTTGGAAAAAAGGCCAAAGTCAAAGGTCAAAATAAATAAAGACTTTTTCACCACAGGAAATGACCACAAGTGAAAGTCAAAATAAATAAGGACTTCTTATAAATGTCAAAGGAAAAATAAAAGGACCCTTTTGGTAAAAGTGAGTGAAATTAGGAAAAGATTAAAAATATTATTATTTTTATCTTTCCTAATCTTGTCCACTTACAGGTGAACAAAGGCTTAAAAGAAGATCAAGTCTTTTCATTTTATACACACAAGTTTTTGCTCTCACAGGTGGAGATATTTTTTTTTGCTAGAGAAGATCATCCTCTTGCCTCAGCTACGGCATCCATTTTTTCCAGCAAACCCTCAGCTAGGGTTTCTCCACTTGGGAAATTTTCCAGATCCAGTCATCTTCCAGATCTAGGCAACCTCTTTCAGATTTGGGAAGTAGCTCCTAGATCCGGGCATTTTTTCTAGTTTTCAGGCAGCCTCTCATTTTTGGGCTACCCTCTCTATGCTCCGGGCAGGCCAGGAAAGGGCTCTACCCTTCACAGTACCTTTGGGCATCCTTTTACAGGCCTACCCAAAAGGATACCATCCCTAACGGCACCCTCTAGTAGCCATTGGGCATACCCGTGAGGGTTTCCTTGGCCACCCAGGCCCTCCAGGCAGACCATGGGCAAACCCGTGAGGGTCCTATAGCAACCATAGGGCTACTGGGCTTGCAACAGGCCCTCGGGCCAGTCCGTAAGGACTTAGACAAGGCTGCTAGCACTTTCAGGCAACAACAAGGTTGTCAACTCAAACAGCTAGGCAGCGGACAGGAAGGGCAATGTACAGTCGGGCAACAAAAGACAATGGGCAACAAGCATAAGGTTTTTTCGGGCAAACTGTCAAGCACCATTTTTGGGCAACGTGAAATTATTTTTCAAGAAAGAGAATTTTTGGCTTAAAACCCTAACTGGGTAATTTTTGTGAAATTCTAGAAATTATGATTAAATTATCAATTTGAGTTTTTTTTTACTGATAAATTTCATTTTTCAGTGGTAAATTCCAGATCTGGAATTCGAGGAACTTTTTGAAGAATTTCTTAAGCCATCTCATTTACGAGATGAGCTATTAATGCTTTTGGGGTTTTTGTCCTTTGAAGGTTTCCCCAGTGAAAAATATTGTGTCCATGTGTGCTGATTTGATGAATGTGTTTTTACTGCACTGCTGATTTATTTATGTTTATCTGCAAATTTTAAAAGTTTATGCTAATGCTAAAAATTGAACACTTGGGGACATGACTGAACCGAATTTATTCGACAAAGCTATTAGCAAACATTTCCTAATGCAGAAATATTTTAAGGGCAGGTACAACAAACTTTAGTGTTTTCACTTTTGATACATAAGAAACTGTGAAAAGCTTAGTTCTCCCTTCAAAAGGAAACAATGATGAAGGCAAATGGAACCACTACATTACGATCTAATGGCACAATTGTTGATTTTTCCTAAGCAGCATCGAGAGCCATTCTCTTACGAGAATGGGGACATCTAGTCAAGGACCAAGATGTGGAACCAGTCCAGCACTGGGGGAACTCAGCCTTGAACTAAGTAGCCATTCTGTTGAATAGGAACACTTGGTCAAGGACCAGAATGTGGAACCAATCCAGCACTAGGGGAACTCAGCCTTGAGCTGAGTAGCCATTATGTCAAATGGGGACATCTGGTCAAAGACCAGGATGTGGAACCAGTCCTGCACTGGGGAACTCATCCTAAAGCGAAGTGGCCATTCTTTGAATGGAGGCACCTGGTCAGTTACCAGGAAGATGAACCAGTCTAGAACTGGGGGACTCAGCCTAGGGCTGGGGGCCATTCTCCGGGAGAATGGAGGCGCTTGGTCAGTTACCAAGTATTTGACCTTGGGTCAAATTATGCATCCTATGGTTGAGGCACCTAGTCAGTTACCAAGACATCACTATAAGTCCTAGACCGGGTCTGGGCATGTGAGGCACTCCTACCCTCGATTTGTAGGATTTGTGATCTTCTCCAAGGATTAGCTACCCTTGGCTTAAACACCTAATACCCGATCCTGGTGGCACAAGGAGTGTGAGATAAAAGCATTAGTAATTCTCCCTATCTATGATGATATACTTTGAGTGGGTATGAAGGACCCCTATGACCACTTGTTTTGACCATAGGACACTTGAAGAAGGCTAAAAGGTAAAAGTCAAAAATACATAAGTACCCTTGGACCACTAAGGAGTCAAAGTGAAAATGCAAAAAGACCTTTGGCACCACTAAAGGTAAAAGTCAAAAGGTAAAGGAATAAAATACTATTATTTTATTCTTTTGATTTTGGTTCGCATCCAAGTGAATTAAAGGCTATAAAAGAAGTTCAACTCCATTTGACACACACTTGCTCATTATCATTCAACTGCTCCTAGAAGATTTTCACTGGGTTTCTGAAAGAGTGAACATTTCTTGTTTTGTGCCCTAGAATGAGGCTTGATCTAGCTAGGGCATCATCTTCAACAGCTAGGGCATCTCCCTCTTTTGACTGCAACCAACAGCTAACCCTAATCTACTAGGGTATCTTCATCTTCATAATACATCCAAACCCTAAGCTAGGGTTTCTTTCATTTATCTTCACGCGTAGCAACAGTTTCCTCATGGGAAGCAACAAAACCTTCATGAGTAACTCTCAAGTAGGCTACATCATTCCGAGCAGTTTCTAAACAGGATCGGGTTGGCTGCTAATAGTCTCGAGAAGCCTATATCTTCATAGGTTTCCCTCTTCCATACCTTCGAGCAGCTCTCTTAGACTTCGGGCATCTACAGGCAGCCCTAAACAAGGCTCGGGCAGCTTGTTAGGACCCTCAAGCAGTTGCCACCACTTCCGGGCCGCATCTGATCAAGCCCGGGCAGATACAGTGTATCCAAATAGACTTCGGGCAGATTATTTTTCACTCCAGGCAGCCCGTCTACAGTTCAAGCAGTCTCTGTAGACTTCGAGAAGCCCTAATCTGGGCTCGGGCAGCAGGAAAGATTTTTCTGGGCACAGGGAAGAAGGTCTCGGGCGGCTTCCGAGTAAAAGAACAGAGATTCCGGGCAGGTTCAAGCAGTGTACGGAATTTTGGGCAGCCATCTGTTGACTTCGGGCAGCAGGAAGAAATTTGGGCAGCAAACCCTAGTTTGCTCATTTTTGAGACACTTGTCCTTTGTGGAAAATTTTTGGTTAAGGATGAAATTGTCCAAACCCTAATTTGCTATTCTGCTACAAAACTCAGTCATCTCATTTAAGAGATGAATTTCTAATGCTTTTGGGGTATTTGTCCTTTAAAGGTTTCCCCGTGAAAAACATCTTGTGTTCATGTGTGTGATGTTTTGATTTATCTACTACACTTGTCTATTGTTATCTTACAGTCTACAAAATTTTAAAGAATACGTGCTAATGCTAAATTTCAATAACAATGACATGTGATATGCCACCAGAATGTTATCCTCGGCCTAGGACTAAGACCAAAGTTACCAGATTCTACCTTTAGGCCTAACCACACCCGAATCGGATTCTCGGATTCTTCCACCTCGTTTTGACTCATCTAAAGTTGTTTAAGTAGTATAAATGTAGGATAATTAAGGATAATTATGGTTAGGGTTTCGAATCCCCGATTCCTAATTTTGGGATGAGTGCTGCACCTATATCAGGTTCTTCAACCGATTCTGATTGCACCCACGGTTCGTGTAACTTTGACTAAGACTAATTCAAACATGGAAACTTCCACAGAGAACATGCAAGGGTTTCCATCTTACTCTCAAAATGAAATTACTCTGCTTCAATTTGTCCCATATAATAGCAACTTCCATTATCTCAGTATTCTGAAGGTAAAGACCAAATTTTAGTGAAACCACCAACATGCAAGTCAATGGAATGAAATTGAATGTCATTTTGCAAGATCATTCTGTATACCTTTTATTATTACAAGCACAACACTAGAGAGATTATGTAAGATATCTCTCTAGTTTCGTATTCTTCAACCGATTCTGATCGTACCCACAGTTCATGTAACCTTGGTTTTGAAACATAAGAAACTGTGAAAATCTTAGTTCTCCCTTCAAAAGGAAACAATGATGAAGCCAAATGGAACCACCACATTGCAATCTAATGGCACAATGACATGTGATATGCCACCAGAATGTTATCCTTGGCCTAGGACTAAGACTAAATCAAATATGGAAACTTCCACAGAGAACACGCAAGGGTCTCCATCTTACTCTCAAAATGAAATTACTCTGCTTCAATTTGTCCTGTATAGTAGCAACTTCCATTATCTTAGTATTCTTAAGCGAAAGACCAAATTTTAGTGAAACCACCAACATGCAAGTCAATGGAATGAAATTGAATGGCATTTTGCAAGATCATTCTGTATATCTTTTATTATTACAAGCACAACACTAGAGAGATTATGTAAGATATAAAACATAATAATATTTCAGATTACTTCAGAAAAACAGCTTACTAGATGAATTCATTAATGACCTAAGTGACCTAAATAATGAGGAAAGCAGTAATACAATCCATCAATGAAAAATGCACTTTTTTTATTATCAAATTGGCAATGGAATTGAATGACATTTTGCATAAGTTATCTAAAATAATAATATTTCAGATTACTTAAGAAAAAAATAGCTTGCTAGATCAATTCATTGATGGTCATAAATAATGAGGAAACCAGTATATACAATCCATCGATGAACCATGTGCCTTTTTTTTTATCAAATTGGCAGTCGATTCCACTCCAGGGGTGCTGCTGAGGAACACAAGGATCACCGTTCCATCCAAATCGCAGAGGGAGTCCTAAGGTATCCTTCAGTGCCCGCAAGGACCAAACTGCATAAATTCAAAGAATAACAAAACTTAGACACTAAATTTTACAATGAAGAATGTAATTGCACTTATTGCTATATTGATAAGAGTATGTGTTCAACACAAAAAAAAAAACATAACAATTGTACACTCCCTTAAACAAACTTGCTTTGTAATATATATATATATATATATATATATAAAATCCCTATGAATCATGCCATCACCTACTTGAACCCCATGGAAGCTCGTGGTAGTAATGTTCAATTTCAAAATTGCAAAGTAAGTATATCATCAGATGCACAGCAATAATGCTTGAGATAGGTTATAAACAATATGACCCACGAAAGCAGGATTCACTTCATTCCCAAAGAAACAAACTATATAACACCGATACCTACTGCTAGATTTCTTCCAAGAGTACTTGAGAATGTGCATACACTACATAGATGCTCTGATGTTTGTCTATCTGTTTATACTTTAGCAATGTCTAGTCGTAAAACAAAGAGAGTAGCTGATACAGGTAAAATAATGCTTTTAACATCTTCAGTGTTGCTGCCTCTAACATGACAGAGGAAGGCAGAATGCATAAATTTCTTTGCAAGATGAGTAAGTTTTATAACTTCACTCAACTTACCAACAGTTGAAGAAGCTCAGAAATTCAGACTTTTGCACAGCAAAAGCTTGTATCACGATTCACACACATACAGCAACTATTTTGCTTCAAAAAAAGCACAGCAACTCTATCTATAAAAACTTTACCAAGCATTTCAAATTACACTGGCCTCCATTGCCTCATAGGGTGCAGGATTACAGTCAAGGGTACAGGCTTGCAGTCAACCCTAGAGACTAGGGTAGAACACATACTGAATCAAAGCTCCTGGGTTGTGTACCAGGGACAACTTTACAAGATGAGGCTTATTGGTGTTACGTATAACTATGTTAGTGGTTAATAGATAGGTATGATGTAAAAAATCCATGTTGGCTAGTGTTTCCAACAAAGTCACCTGAAAGTTTGAAACGGTTTTGGTTTCTGAACTGGGTACAAGATCTGGAAACAGCACTTAAAAAATCTTAGTACATGGAGATTCGAGAACAACATATTCAAATATTTTAAAAGATAAATCTCTAAAAAAATTCATAAGTATTTTTTTAAATAAAATAAAATATAAAAAACTAGTACAGAATTAAAATATTGATACCACTCAAATAACAATGGTTTAAGAGCAAAGGTGAAAATACAAGTGCATGGCCAAAGTTTTTATTGATAATAGAGCTCAAAAGTGATTATTACATCCATCATCGAGAGTGGGAAAGCAATCAAGAAGACAGTGCTGCAAAGCATACTATCCAGCAAAACACACTCTCCAGCTGCAAATCTGCTCTCCAAACACCCTCCAAGCCTGTTGCACTCTCTAAGAAGCTGCCCACAACTGTAATCTATATGAATGGCAAGGGATCACTGAAAACCCTTCCTTAATAACATGACTTTCATGCTTTTTTATTTTTTTTAGATTGTTTTCTGTTCTTTATGGGTTTGCTTGCCCACAAATGGCTCCAATGTGGGTACCACACCTTTGGCGGATGTTTTCCTCTTCTTTTCAGTTTTGAACTGGGAAACATGGCTTTTTGGCATTCTCAGACAGAAATTGCCCTGGAAATGTTGTTCAGGCAGCTTGTTCCTATTTTCATCCCGTAAACATTCCCAGGACAAGAAACAAGGGGGTGGAGGGGAGGCACTGAAGTTTCCAATTTTGGCTTCTAATGGCCATGTTATGTAAGTTAGGGTTTCCAATGACAGTTCCCTGCCATTTTGTATATGCCGGCTGTTAAGGGGGTCATTTGGGCATCAAGTTCCATATTATCACTATTGATGTGTTTTTCTGCCTTCCTTGTGAAGTGGTGTCACAGTCAGGATAGCAATGTGCTGGTCTCATTGGTCTTCTGAGCAAGAAATGTGTGACATCAGTTGTTGCCTATTCTCGATGTAGTGAGCCCACTCAGATAATAGATAATTCAATCAGTGCTCTACGTTGATGATTATTGCGTCTATTATGTTTCTATATTGAGTTTGGCTGTTCAACATGGAATCGGCATATCAGAAATCTGGTTCAATTGGGTTGGCTATGGAACAATCCTTGAGACTGATGTACAGTAAATGCAGGCTGCAGCTATGATCGTAAGGGTTTATAATATTTAGAAGTTGTATTCTTTGTTCTATGATTGACGGTTCTGAGAGCTAAAGTGCATCAGACATTATTTCATCCAAATACCAATATTGGCAATTGGTTCTAATGCACAAATATATCAGTTGTTTTTCGGCACTTTTAAGCTTTGCTATCAATGTTGGATTGTTTTAAATTTTTTATCCCAAACTGAATACAAGTCCTTCTAACACATTGAATGATTGGTCAATCTACTCTGCACTCAGGTTGGATAATTTGCTTTATCAGAGTGATGTGTTCACTTGTCTGGTTTGGTCTCAAGGCATAGATAGATACACTTGTCTGTCATATCAACAGGCTTGTTTAAGAGACTGTATGCAGGCACATCCATCACCAGTATACCTGCTTCGTAGTAGAGTGCCCACTCTCTAGTTGTCATTAAATTTATTGTTCTCCCACATAGAGAACCACCACTAATTGTTATCGGCATCACAATCTCCCTAATCTCTTGAATGCAGTAACATAAAATATTTGAGCACATGCAGATCCGGAATGGGTTGTAAGACACAACAGTACATTGGGTAGAATCGCAGACTCTGTAAATGCAGGACACACAAGGAGAACACTGCAAGACATCTGTTCTCACAGACAACAATAGGTTCTAAGGCAGGCAATGCAGTCTTGACCAAAAATAATTTATGCAACACAGATTATGTGGGGCTCAGATCAACGACAGCTTGAGCACATGTCGAAAGAGAAGGACGTCTGATACTATCCGACGACACTATATCAAGTTCAGCGATTGTTTGGAAATCACATTGATAATAAAGCACAACTGGGGATCACGAGTATTTCTCGATGCTTGACCTCAGTTGATTCCCTATCAGTGTTCTTGGCCATAAGTTTAAGATTTATCCAATCTGAAGGGATCATTCCCATTGTCATCCCCCAAACTGGTGATTACCTCCTCTAAGAGAGATTCTATGTGACAAGTGTTGGAGGAATTGATTTTCAACACCCAATGGTTAGCAACTCTTGGGCATTACATAACAAACAATCAAAAGAACAGATATCCAACCTAATCAGTGTTAGTTTTTGAGTTACTCCAAAGTATTTAAAAGATGTTCCGTGATGGATTTGCACAGTTAAGATAGCTTGCTTAGTGGATACTTGACCTCGATTGATTGTTGGATTGGTGTTCTTCCCTTAGTCACTGGAGATCTCTTGGCAGTTTGAACTTTGGTGGATGCCCCTCATTCAGACCCCATGGAGGGGCCACTTGTTTAGAGAATACCCTACATGGGATGAGTAGTGTTATGCATCATGGATGAGGGCATCAAGCCCTAGTTGGCATGTGGCAGGTATGATTCCTAAGTGGAGGATCGGAGATGGATTGGGGACACCTAGGTGTTTGACAGTGTTCTTGCAGAGAGCAACTAACCCAATTGTGGACGGCCCATATTATGTGGTATTTCATTGGGTCAATTTATTACTATTTATCAGGAGGTTGTGGCACCTCATTTATTCAATAAAGAATGAGGTTGACCCACTCATGAAGGCGCTATTCAATCTCCTTAGAGAAGCACCCCCTATTTTTGGCCTGTATTATCCTTTAGAGATTATCTCTTTCACCTTGGGATGTGGATTGGTTGGATGAAGATGTATAGGGGGCATAACAAACCACTTATTACATGCATTCTTTTGGCATGTCATGAGCAGGATAGGATTTTGGTATTTTTGACCATGTCATGAGGAAGTTTATTATTTTTCTATTGAGGAGTTAGTCAGTCTCTCTTCCTATTTGATGTCCGCCGATTGCACACCAGCAGCAGAAATCTAATGAATGCTGTCTCCTCACTTAGGAAAGCGGGAGAGGTGTGACCTTGGGGGCAAGCACAAAGCTAGGTACTGTCACCCACTCCTAGCTCCTCCGTTTAGGCTAACTCCTAACTAAGCCAAGGGGGGTAGTCCCTACAAAAGAGTTTTCTAAGGCTCTTAAGTTGTTAAAGTGTTTTAATTAGTTGCGGATGCGGATGGGTGTTTTTTAGGAGTTATTATGATTAGAAGGTGTTTTACTTATTATGAGTTCTGTTACCCCTCCAAATGCGTCTTCATTTTGAGTGATTAAGAAACTGTTTACAACAGCAGTATGAATAATGCTAATGAGCGTGAAGGAAATGAATGTAAGAGTGTTAGAGATGAAAATGAGAAAGGTGCAGCAGACAGTGGAGAGTCTCAAGCAAAGATGTCTACTGTCAGAGTGATGAAATGTTTTTGGACTGAAAGCTGAAATCTGTGCTATCTGGGCGCCTTTTGTTGATGAATTCTGGAAGGGATACAAGTTGTTTCTAATTTGTTACATTTTTATGAATATCGGGCCTCTCTCATCAGCCACTTCGAAGAAGCTATCGCTCCACTCACTATTCATAGCTACAATGAAAGGACTGGGTTATGGAGACCGGATTCAAGAAGTTTAAAAGTTTGAAGGCACAAAGCAAAATTTCAGAGTTTTAATCCATAATCAAATGCTCTGCCAAAAATAAAATTGGGTCAGATTGACACTTTCTTTGGCAGCCAAGCGCAATTTCTTTTTATGAATTTTCAGCTGGGCAAGAGTTACCTGTGGTAAATCGTTACACACAGCTGGTTATAGATGAAGTTCCGTGAGTTGGCATTCATGTGCTGTGTCATTTTCCACGATGGGTGTTGGGGCAGCTATCATGTCAAAACTCTTGATCTTAGTATATGTTTATTTGGCAGTCAGTCGCAGCCTTGGGTGAGTCGATCTGTTGATTGAAGCCAAAGCTTGGGTCTCTACAAATACGCAGCAAACAAATTTCAAATGGTTGCTGGGTTATTGATGGCAGAGGTCAAGATACTGGTGGAGAACACGGGTTCACGGTTGTGAGCTTCTAAACCAACCCACGTACCATCTGACTGACAGCTTTTAAAAGAAGAATCATGCACTGATAAGTATTTGATAGCCATGACTTAAAACAGCTCATGGGCCGAGTCACAGAGCAATCCACGATTTCATTTTGCAGCTAATTACAATTGCAGGGATCGTCGGTGCTGTTAGTGGTTGTCGATTTCAAGTTGAGGTTTGGAACTCGAGTTGACTTGTGTGTCGCTTTTTCTCCACAGATTGCAAATTAACTCGCTAATGTTTGAGTTTTGGAACCCGAAATCTCTGGCTCGAATCCATCCTTTGACAGTCGAGCCGATTTTTGTTGTATATTTTTCATTGGGCGGATGATTATGAGTTATTTATGATCACATGATCTGTTTGGGTGTGTATCACGCCATCTACATGGAGCTTTGGAGCTTTGGAGCAACCGACGAAATGTCCACCCTCCATTTTCTCTGAAAGCGTGTGATTCATGGTGACTTAGAGTTCGTTTCCTCTTACAACCGAGAGTATCTGCTCTGCTCGGTTCCTTTAGCAATAGGAGTGGTGGAATTACCTGTAACTTTCCTTTGACTGTCGACTACTTGGATTTCCCTTTCGATAGGATCTGCCAGAACTGATGGACGTCCACATTGAGTGATTTAGGTAACTGCTGGGGATATCTGTCATGCTAACATGGAGTTTTGAGGCAGCACCTACCTACCCGATGACCCACATCTTCATTAAACCGCAGATTGCATGAGAATCAGTCTCACAGGATTCGATTCACGATAGTGGGTTGATGCCTTTGGTTAAGTGGGTGTTTTAACTTTTAGTCAAAAGGGCAGGTTCACTTAACAAGGATCATCTTAGTTACACTTTAGTTATGTAATGGTTTCCTTAGACATTAGTGGACGAAAAAGTGCATCTAAACTTCATCTACCTTTCCTCATTTTAATTATTATTTTATTATTGCTTTTTGAAAAAGAGAATGGCTTTGGGTCTATTAAAAGACTTGCATACTCCATTGTAAAGATGGGAAAAGTTTTTGAGCTGGGAGGATTTTTTCCCCAGAGTTAATAAAGAAATTCATTGTTGAGTTTTTGGACATGTTGGGTTTCTCAGTAGTAATCTTGTGTTTTCATGAGTTGTAGACTAAGCCGGCATAGAAGGCTAACAATCTAGCACGTTGGGCAAGCAATTTCGGCTGCCAAGTTGCTTGTCGCCGTTATGTTCTTGGAGGTTTGGGAGTAATGGAAAGTAGTCAGTTATACTACCATTCTCCTGGTCTCTGATTATGGAGCGGACTAGCCTAATCTCCCTTCTGCAAAACGCAAAGCCTTTCTGAGTCCCCTTCTAACTCCATTAGCCCTTCTGATACTGGCACTAGCCTTTCCTTCGAAGACTGATCCTCCCTTCCCTTGCTGCCCATCAATCCGACTTATTTTCCTTTCTGCTACCCAAGTTTCTCTAAGGCAGCCTCTTCAGATCACCCTACCCTCAACTGCACCTGCCTTAGAGATCCGAACTTAGGGAAACCCCCCTAGAGCTAGAGAAGAGTCAGCTTGAAGCGAGGAGAGAGAAGGTGTGGTGACATTGGCCTCTCTCTCAAGAGGTTGTCGCCGGGTCGACGCGCCCGCGGTTTGCGCTTTTGACACCCGCGTGCCAGTTCCGAGCGACAACAAGTTCGACACATAAAACAAAGCAATCCACGTTGCTAGCAAGAGATTTAAAAGATAAGAAATAATTCAAGACTTCATAAATGTGCATTCACAGATAGAAATTAAAGAGGCCAAAGACAATTGATCCCAATATAACAATTATGCGGATTAAAAGACCAGTGCCTTGTGGAGTCGAAATACTGAAAATGCATAAAGAAATTAACAACAAGTCTTGAAATAAAACTATTGAATATTAGGTTGTGCAAGTGCTCTTGGTATATTTTTAAGGATTTTAAATGATCTTGCTTAAGGTGTCTGGAAATCCTAACCGGAAATACCTTCAATGGCTCCGTTCGAAGACATGACGGACCTGTCTGGAATCACAGCTAGGTGTTCAATAACTTAACCAACCGTGTCCAGATTGGGTTGCCCGACGCCCACACTTGGAATTTGCCCACTACCTGAGTATTTTATCAAGACAACGCCGGTGCATTGGTTATGGGGTAAAAGTTTTAATTATGTTGTTATTGCGGTCTTAGCAAGTCCGTTCACCGTTTTAAGTACGAGCCCAATTCGAAAATTGGCAAAGCATACTAGGTGAAGGATATCAACGAAGTAAATTAATTAGAGGGGTGTGTGTTGAAAGTTTTATTTAGTCAATTAATTAAACTCTCCGACAGAGAGTGCTCTTGACCTTGTCTTATGACAGAGGTTCAAGAGTCTTATCTAATCTAAATGCCTAATGCAAGGATTATGCAAGACTAATGATGCTCTCCGATAGAGAGTGCTCTTGACTTGTGTTTCTGCAAGTTCAAGAGTCTTATTTATTGATTAATTGATTAAAGACTTAATGGAAAAATAATAAAAATCTAATCTACCCAAGAGTCTCTTTCAGGCTTCTTAGGGCCCTAATTGGGAAAGCAAGGGGGTAAGTATACTAAAAAAAAGATGTCACATTCAATTTGAATAATTAAAACAATACTTTTTAACTCATTTTTTATGAACAAGAGATTAATCAAATATGCACTACTTTGACTAAGATTAGATGATTATACTACACTATTCTACCATTAACAATAAAAAATGGAAAGCATGAAAGAGAGACGATACAGGCTTCCCCCAAATGGGGGAAGAAGGGTGTGGGAGCCGTAATCCCACTCGCTTTTTATTAATTTACAATTTTTTGATGACTTGTTCTTTGCCTTTTTCTGGAAGAACAGGGAAAGAAAGGGATGAAAGAAGAGGGAGAATGTCTTTTTGCACTTCTTGCTTGCTCTCTTGCTTGCTTTTAGCCTTTGGGCTTTTCTCGATTCCTCCTGCAAATAAGAGTTATGAAAATTTAAGATGGAGCTTTGCAGTAAGATCTCCTTGTGTTTTTCCTCTTGGAAAAAGCCAAACTCTGTAGGTCTTGAAAGACAACAATGTTAGAGAGTTCTTATGATGATGGAGATGAGATTGATGCAACTGAACTCGCACCCTTCTCCAAACGGCAAGATCTCATAATAAACAAATCCACCAATGAAGAAACAATCCCATAGACCTCCAAAGTCGAAAAGCTTTATTCAATAAAATAATGATTACAATTTTTGCAGAGTTTCTATGCCCAAAAGTCCATGTTGTAGAGCTCAAAAGAGCCTCTACTTATACAAAAAGGAAAGAAAATAGGGCTCAAATCCCTCAATCCGGACTAAGAGTAACACCGAAGTAATTGAATGAGCTCGGCATGATGATTTGGAGTTGAACTGAGCTGCAACTGAGTGCTGGAGTAATGAGGGGGGGTGAGGTCGCTCATCCTCCCTCGTAATGATCACCCAACCAATAGATAACCCACACTTCAACCAAAAACGGATTTGACCTAAGAGGGCAAATTTCTGACTAATAGCTCAACTCCTACACTCCGATACTTGATCTGAAACTGACCGATATTGATTGGAATCATCATAAATGCTCCGTGCCATGTCATTTAGCCTTTTATTTTATTCAATTTGGTTTATTTTGGAGAGTTTTTTATTTTCTCCAAAAATAATCATTTTTAATATTTTAATTAATAATTTCTCCGTAAATGACTTTTTTGAGAAATTATTAATTATGATGCTGAATGAACTTCTGAAACTTGGAGATAGTTGGCCCGCTGATCATGAATGATATTTGGCTTAAGGTTAGAACCTTCAATCACTGAATTCGGGTTCCGAATGACTAACTTATTACAAATTGAATTTTTCCATAAATTATGGAAAAATTTAATTTAAAACTTAGGGCAAATAATTTTTTAACCCATTCGAGAAAAAAAAAAAAAATTTAAAGGTCCCGATGACTTAGGACATGACCATGCTCTATTCTAACAATGCCTAGTAGGTTTATAAACACTTAGTTGGGCTCAAATAACCCCCCAAGGCCCAGAATTCAACATTGGGCATTCCAGCTTTAGAGGAAGCGGGAGAAAACCTCGTCAATTATACTCGGCTATAGGCAAAGCATAATTGTCAAGGGCAAAAAACTCCCTGGAATACCTTAGTTGAGATTCTACGTCTTAGGAGACCGAACCACTCAAAATACCCTACTAGCACATTTTATTACAAACCCCGCCGGGCCATGGTCAAAATTATTCAAATAAAAAACTGGCTAACCAATATTGGCTAGACATGAAGACGGATCAACTGATACAATGGAATCAGACATTGAACATGTCTGCCAACCGATGGCGCCTCAGGTAACCCAACTATGGTACAAAAAAGTTGGTAACACTATTTAAGAGACACTCCTCTAGAACTTGTGGTGAATAAACTATTTTAATATTTTGCTTGGTTCTTTTGGTTTCAAAGCTTTTGGGTGTTTATTGAAGCAGTTCATTTGAGAATTTGATGCTTTGTGCTATGATAATGGATATTATCTCCAATTGCTGATCTTGGGTGATAGTTTGGTAAAAACTTTACCTTTCTTTAGAATATTTGTCTTTTGATTATCATTAGTTAGCAACTTAGCATGCAATCTACACTGGATGTATGTTACTTATGGTTTTCTTGTTTTTATGACATCCCTGGACAACCCTCAACTCGCATCCCCTCTTCCCCCTCCTCATGCCACCTTTTCTCCAAGTGGGACATTAAGAGAGTAGTCAAAGCCATGAGTACCAACAAATAAGCAAACAAGGAATGCTTTCAGACCAAATTCCTGAAACATGACATCTAGTCTCTTCAATCCTATATTGCCCCTTTTTTAACCATGTGGTTTGTTTTAGGTTCCCCCTGCTTGGGCAAGACACATTATTCATCTGATCCACAAGTTAGGGAGTAGCTCTGATTCGAACAATTACCGAACTATCATGGTGGGCCATACATTCTCTAAGCTCTACGCCACAAGACTATATTAGTGGCTTTCTAAGGAGCTAGAGATTGGGCATCTCAAGGCAAGAGGACAAGTTGGTTTCTTCCTGATCTATCAGACGACTAACCACACCCTCACACTCCAAGCCATCATTGAGGAGGCCCATCATCGCTCTTCGAAAGTTTACAGTTGCGTTGTAGACTTTTGGAAAGCATTTGACACAGTGTTGAGGAAGGCATTATTCTAGAGACTCTGCAACATTGGCATAACTAGGACCCTCTTGGCAGCCATCGTGAGATTGTATGAGTCAGTTGTGGGATGACTCAAGATGTCACATAGCCTTTCCAATTTCATCCATAGTACCATTGGGGTAAAGCAGGAGTATCCCCTCTCGCCAACCCTCTTCGGGATCTATATCGATGAATTGGAGTCTTTCCTCCATGAACACATCCAAGAGGGGGACGGTCTCCTTCTACGTCAGGTGTTGATCTCCCTTCTCCTTTTTGTCGATGACTTGGTGTTGTTGGCCTCTAATCCTGAGGGCCTACAGCAACAGCTTCATACCTTGGCCAGCTTTTGTGACCTTCGACAGCTTATAGTCAACCTAGGTAAAACAAAGGTTATGGGCTTCAATGCATCGAAGGGCTCTCTTACAGACTTACATTTTTACTTTCAGGGGGAGGGAGAGATCGAGATCACCACATCTTGCATTTACCTAGGAGTATAGTTCACGAGGCCTCGTTTTGGCATGCGACAGACCCTCTAGCCTCAGCTCAATAAAGGATACGATAACCTAGCCCGCATCGAGAGACAATTCTTCCAAAATCATATCCAGGACATCTCATCCAAACTCTATCTCACGAAGGCAATCATTCAACCCACGGTTCTCTTTGCCTCCAAGTTCTGGGGACCAAGCTTGGTGCAAGCAGACTGGCCCTAGACACAGAGAGTTCAGACCTTGCTTCTTAGGTGCATCATCCAATGCAAGCACACTAATCCACATCCCACTATCTAGGCAGAGTTCGATGTGCACCCCTTCTGCCTTGAGGTCATCTTTCGGGTGGTCTCTTTCCTTCACAGAGTCAAATCTTTTAGAGACTCCGCCACCGGGAGAGAGAGATACCCTACCTTGTACTATGTTCCTCATAGTCCCTTGCTTTAAATCACCCCGCAAGTCGTGCATGTGCAAGAGGTTGGTTTTCAAAGGCATCTTGGCTTCTCCAATGGGTGACCATCTCCCCAGAGCGCCTTCCCTCGTTCATATTCTTCCTAGACGCGTCGAGCCATCTCTAATTTCCTAGACAAGTTTTCAACCAATCCATCTGAGAGGAAATTTACAGATTGTACATTCATGTCACTTAGACTTCACCCCCGACAAGCTTGGGCCAGAAGATGTCCTTCTACCTCGAGCACTTCTTCGAGTTGTGGGATGGCATTATCAACCGCCAGCCATACACGCATAAGCATTGGATGCATTCACTCAAGATCCCCTTGGGACAACTTTAAGTCAGCTCTCATCGACTCCAAGTGGAGACTAACCACCATCTAAAACGATCTGATAGGATATGCCAAAAGTGTCATCTACAAGAGTCGGAGATAGAGATACATCTCATTTTTTAGTGCCCCTCTTACTATGAGATCAAAGGGCGATATCACTGCCTCTACAAGGATTCAAGGGCATCCCTCTCCACCTTCTTTAGGTGTCAGGACCAATGATGCCTTGCCCTCTTCATTAGGTAGATTTTCAGCCAGAGGTCAAAGATCCTTGAAATCTCGCCTCACCTTGAGAGGTCCAGGACGATTAACCCTTATTTTTACGTTGACTCATCAAATCAAAACAACAAACAGCAAGCAAATCCCCAGGATACCTCTGACAATAGAGTGGTGAGATCTCGGGTCCCCCTCCAAACTCCCCCTTTAGGAGATCGATTGATCTTAACGAGACCAGTTTGGAGTTGTCGAACCAAATAGTAGTCCATTCATTCTTAAAGAACCAAAACGATCAGGCACAGACGGATCCAGAGCAAAACACCTCCCACTTATCAGATCCCCTTACAGCACCAGCAAAGTCGCCAACAATCTATACAGAGTTTCTTTCCTTTGGCCTCAGATGTTAGGAGTATTACTCGCTTCTACATCCCCTCCATGATCAT
Source organism: Pseudotsuga menziesii (assembly GCA_001517045.1). Taxonomy (NCBI): domain Eukaryota; kingdom Viridiplantae; phylum Streptophyta; class Pinopsida; order Pinales; family Pinaceae; genus Pseudotsuga; species Pseudotsuga menziesii. Next base: position 146,750 of record LPNX010724887.1, read on the forward strand.
ACAGACAGTCACTAAGATGACTCGAAAAGCCCTGACAGCAAGCATGCGCCTTATTCGCCCCCCTCGCTCTCGACAATCAGACTCAGGAGATCTTAACATCACTGAACTCATCTTCATCTTTCTCGCACAATATTCCTCCCTTGACAGTATCTTGAGGACCTTGAGTTGCTTGAGTTGTTTAGTCTAGAACAAACCCGCTATGTATTTTTCATTTTCGCACGTATGCATTATGTACCTTTGATACGGATATATAGATGTTTACGATGTCGTACTACTGCCTGTATCTTTTTTTATTTTAGTTATCTTAGTTTTGGCATTTTCTAAGAGTTCTGTTTGCACTCCCACATTGTACTCATACTAGACATTTTCTTTAGTCCCATTGACCTACATTTGTGGTCATTTGTTGGACAATAATAAAAATATCTTACCTTATCTTATCTTATCTTGTGGCATCTCTCCATGTACACATTATCATTGAATATCACAACTCATGGATTCCCCTTGGAATATTGTTGAAGTTGGTTTAGCTATCAAAGGCTAGAGTAGGGTTTGAGTTTTACAACTCCTTCTACTCTTTGATCACCAACTTCCCTTGAGCTTCGTTTAGAGTCTAGACCACCCACATCAGTGTACAGTTGCTTTGTGTTTGATCGTACAACCTGTTGCCCACCTATTTCAACTAGGTGGCAACTCTATGTACATGAAGCTGTACATAGTTGTACAAGTCATACCTTGGGAAAATCTAAGGATTTTTTCCATTTCTGCAGGGCAAT
>LPNX010724887.1:166733-286433 GCA_001517045.1 Pseudotsuga menziesii
CTAAATGCTAGGACATTTTTTACAATTTCCCCAAGGGGGTATGAACATGTGTTACAAAAAATAAAACGGTCATGGAGGCCTGAAAGGACTTCTGAACTCTGAATATGAACAAGTATCTTGTTCATCACTGGCGGCTCACTGAAAGTCCAACTAGGTGCAGCCTAGTCGGTAACAGGTCTGATAGACCACATTTGGGTTGAGTGGACACTAAAGACCATCATCAGTTGGAGGTGTGACTAAGGTGACAATGGTCACTCCTTCCTCTTACATTTGCTTATCGGATACTAGCCTAGTTCATCCAGTAACAGGAATAATATCTTAAAACAAACCAAATAATTTGTCTTGTCTTTTCTCTTAAGGTCTGATAGACCACATTTGGGTTGAGTGGACACTAAAGACCATCATCAAATTCATCATCATCATTAAAAAAATGTGTTTCCTTCATGGATGCATGGTTTCAAAATGTCTGCAATTGTAACCAGACAGAAGAAATGGGAGCCATTAATAGCACCTCTTTTCGATTTGGGGGTTGATTTTGGCATTTTTTGTTGCAATGGTACTGGTTGTGAAGGCCACAGTTTCAATCAGGATGTGATTTTAATCCGGAATAAAAATGATGGTAATTCCGGATGACCACTTTTTCGATTCGATGGTTGATTTATGATTTTCGTTACATCTTCACTAGTTGGGATTTCCAAAAAGTTGTAATTTTAGCCGCAAAAAAAAGGGGTGAGCTACTGTAATTTCCCAATTCAAAAATTCCCAATAAAGGTAGAATTTTGGAAAATTTGTCTTGACTAGTTTTGACCCAAGGGGATTCGAATGGCTCAAGATGGTCTCGAATTTGGTAGGGACTGATGTGGGGAGTATTACGACTCCTAAATTGACTCTATGATAGTTTTATGACAGGTCATAGACATCTACAACTCGAATTAGGCATGATGGAAAAACAAACAAAATTACTAGCAATTTATGATGCAATTCCCCCTACGATGTGGGAAGAAATGGCTCTCCAACTCCTAAGCAACCCTCCCAACTTTCAGAACAGAGTATGGGGACTGTAATTAGACTCCATTTACTGTCATTATATGTGGTTAAGAGTTCTGCAACATAAGATTAAATCTTCATATTCGAATGCACAATTTCAGTGATATTTGCTTAAGGGAAATGACACAATAAAGCTCAACTTCAACTCATAAATGGTGCATATAATGGTACAGAACAGAGCAAGATGAATATAGACCATTGACAGCATTTCAATTGCTCACTAACAGCATATAACCTTGACCCAAGTCGCAATATACATCAGATACACAATCTCCATTGAAAGGGAAAATCATCACATGGAAACTAGTCACAAGAAAGCTTGGAAATGTGGACATTTGCATATGTATTTCTTCTGATTTCGACTTACAGAGCATGTGAACATGATATTACAAAGCCATACATCATACATCAGAGCTTTGGCATCAACTAAACTCAATGGGGCGCAACCACCATTCACACTAGTGCGCCTTCATAGAAAAACATGGAAATATTAAAGTGGAAATTGATAGAATGGCAGGAAAGATGGGTCATGAACAGCAGCAGCCTCCTATCTGCAATAAAACACTCTCTGAAGCTCCAAATGAGGAGTCTGAATGGCCTCTCCCATGGCCAACGTGGATGAGAATCTCAATCTCTCGAAATTGGCTCACTGGCAGGGTAAGTGTGCACTTACCGTGCAAAGGACAAGCAATTGCTCTCCAAATGCCAAAGGCAAATGATCAAATGATCAAACGCCATTTCCATTTCTCATGAAATATTTTTATTACCCTCACAAGTTCCTCCAAGGTCGAATTCATTCCCATAGGATTCCTCCACCTCATCCTTGATGTTTAGTAACCTCCATGCCACTTGGCCTTCTCCTCAACCCTTCATCTTCCACCCAATTCGAATGGTTGCCTCTAACTCCCAAATTCGACATCTTGGTGGCTATTTTTAGCTCTGTCATGTCAGATTTGTCATATGTCAACAATCAGGTCTGCAATCAGGTCTGACTTGTCATAGAATCTTCCATCATTGTTGTCATAAAGCGCAGGGAATCTAGCTCCACATGGCACCTAGTTTCTTCCTAGACTCTTCCTCTTCTATGGGGAGTTACTCCTACTCACCCATTCGAATCCTTGGGCTCATGATATGTAATTTGATGACTCTTCACCTTCCAAGAACCTTCCATCACTCATAATTTTGAATTTGGGATTAATTCAGGACATGTGTAAGGAGGAATCTAACCACCCAAGGCCCCCATGGACCTCCAAATGTCCTTATGAAGCAACGCCACTTTATTTTATCCATATTTATTATTTGTATGACCCAAATTAATGTGTAAATGATAAACTAAGGTTCTCTTGGGTCCCATAGTTCCCATATTGCAATATTTAATGCCTCCTACCCCAACCTAGGGAACTAGTAGGTGGGTGAAACATTGTCAACTAGTAGACCTATTGGAATGGGGACATGACAGTCCTCCCCACCCAATATTGCTTGTCCTCAAGCAATGCCAAGTTTGGATGTTGCAAAATTTGCTCATGTTCCCAAGTGGCCTCCTCACTAGGCAAATCCTTCCATTGTACCAAATATTATTTTATTGTTCTGCTTCGTAGTCTTCTCTCCCTTGTTCTCAAGATTTTGTTTGGAATGAAAACAAGTTGTCCTTCATCATCCAAAGGTGGTATAGTATCTAAAACTAAAATGTGTTGCCCTATAACCTTCTCTAGAAAAGAAACATGAAATACATTATGAATTTTGCTTTCCCATGGGAAGCTCCAATTGATAGGCCACGTCCCCAACTTTTCGAATCACCTGATAAGGACCATAAAATCTTGGTTTGAGCTTTTCTGAACCTTTACCTTTTATGGTGGTTTGTTTGTAGGGCTGCAACCTCAAATACACCAAGTCATTCACTTGGAATTGTCTCTCCATCCTATGTTGATCTGCATATTGTTTATGTTGTTTTTGAGCGACCTGCAAGTTATCTCTCAAAACCTTCAAAATTTCTTGACTTTCTTCAATCCAATCCTTAGCCTTTGGAGCTCTACTATCACCAAAAATGTGGTCAATAAAAGTGGATGCGTCATAACCATAAAGTGCTTTAAAAGGAGACATGCCAATGGACATATGGAAAGTAATATTGTAACAAAACTCAGCCAAATGCAACCATTTTATCCATGTTTTTTGCTTCCCACTAACATAGTTCCTCAAGTAGCCTTCCAACCATTGATTCACCCTCTCTGTTTGGCCATCAGTTTGGGGATGATAGCTTGTGCTAGGTGTCAAATTTGTCCCCACCATTTTGAAGAGTTCTTGCCAAAATGCACTAAAAAATCTGCAATCTCTGTCACTAACAATGCTCTTAGGAAGCCCATGCAATCTGAAAACTTCTTTAAAAAATAGTTCAACCACTTGTGCAACAGTGAAAGTGGTGGTAACAGCAAAGAAATGAGCAAACTTAGTGAGTCTCCACCACCACAAATATGCAATCCTTACCAAATACTTTGGGCAAAACCAGTGATGAAATCCATGGAAATGCTCTCCCATTTTTGTGCTGGAATTGGCAAGGGATGTAAGAGACCAACTGGATGAGTGTGCTCCACTTTATTTTGCTGACATGTGGGGCATTCATTAACATACTTCAGAACATCAACCTTCAAACCTTTCCATGCAAATCTTTCCCTCAACATTCAGTATGTTTTGAAGAAACCAAGGTGACCTGCTAAAGGAGAATCATGAGCTTTTTTTAAAATCTCCTCCTTCAAACTTGAATTAGGGACCAAATAGACTCTACCTTTGTAGTAGATGATTCCTTCCAATACCTTATACCTATCATCATTGTTAGTCCCATCAAAAGGTTCACAAGAAAATTTATCTTTGGTATAGTCTACTTCTAATGTGGCTTTCCAATTTTTTGCTACATCCATGAGAGAAATAGAAGGTCTTCTAGATAAGGCATCAGCTACCACATTATTTTTCCCCTTCAAATATTCTAAATCAAAGTCAAATGCTTGAATCTTGCTCACCCACTTTTGTTGCCTTTCATTTAAATCCTTTTGAGTGAGGAAGTGCCTTAAGCTATTATGGTTAGTTTTTACTACAAATTTGTTTCCCACCAAGTATTGTCTAAGCTTGATCAAAGCATGCATAATGGCCAGCATTTCTTTATCATAGATGGAGTAAAGCCTCTCATGTGGCTGTAACTTCCTACTCTCAAAATCTATTGGGTGTTGTCCTTGTTTTAGGACTGCACTAATGCCTTCCCCGGATGCTTCACATTCCAAGACAAATGGTTTAGAAAATCAGACAATTCTAGAATAGGACAATTGCTTATTACCTCCTTCATTCTTTGGAAAGCTTTTTCAGCCCCTTCATGCCATTGGAAAGCATCTTTCTTTGTCAAATCAGTGAGAGGTGAAGTGAGTTGGGGGAACCCCTTCACAAACTTTCTATAGTAGGTGCAAATTCCAATGAATCCTCTTAATTCAATAGGACTTTTGGGACGAGGCCACTCTAAAATGGCTCTTATTTTCTCGATATCCACCTTCACATCATCTTGACCAATGATGTGTCCATGATACAAGAGCTCTATCAAACCAAACTCACATTTTGACAGCCTAGCAAACAAAGATTGATCATGCAAAATTTTTAATACCTCTTCTGGATGATGCAAGTGTTCCTTCCAAGTTTTACTATAAATAAGAATGTCATCAAAGAAAACAAGTACAAACTAACGAAGTTGCTAGTGGAAGATGTTGTTCATGCATGATTGGAATGTGGCTGGTGCATTTGTCAAGCCAAAGGGCATGGCAACAAACTCAAAGTGACCATAGTGGCATCTGAAAGCAGTCTTTGGTATGTCTTCTTCTCTAATTCGAATTTGATGATAACCTGATTTAAGGTCAATCTTTGAGAAGAACTTGGCCCCATGGAGCTTATCAATCCTTGGGATGGGGTATCTATTCTTTATTGTCTTCTTGTTTAATGCTCTGGAATCAGGGCACATTCTTAAGGTTCCATCTTTTTTACCATAACAACTGAAGAAGCAAATGGGCCTGAACTAGGCCCTATGAGACCCAACTCCAATCTCATCTCGAATCCTTTTGGGATGCCTATAAGGCTGAATTTTGATAGGTTATGTTCCTATCTCTAACTCAGTGCTATGCTCAACATCTCTCTCTGGTGGCCTTTGGGGGAAGGTCTCCAAAAAAAATCTCATACTTACTCAATAGTTGCTCTATCTCCTTAGGATGCTTGGCAATGTTCAAGTGGGGTTTAGGAGATGTAATTAAACATTCAGCAACCCACTCTATATCTCCATGCCTCAAGATAGTCCTCATTTTGTGAGAATACACTACTTGATTTGGGTAAGTGTGCATTCCCCCCAACAAGATGGGTTTCCCTTCTGAATTTTTGAACCTTAGTTCAGGGACTTGATGATTCACTGCATGTTTCCCTAAAGAATACAGCCATTGTACTCCCAAAACCACATTATCAACCACATTCACTACATAAAAATTATCAGTGATAGTATGTTTTCCTAGAGTAACTTGAAGCTTTGGAAGCCATTTAGTGTAGTCTATAGAATTGTTACCTAGGATGATGACTATGAAACCATCAAAAGTTTCATCTTGTAACTTTCTTCTCTCCACCAAGGTTGCATCTATGAAGTTGTGAGTGGCTCCACCATCCACTAAAACCACGACCTTTTGGCCTTGTATGCTTCCCTTGAGCCTTAAGATGTGGAATCTAGTTACACCCGAAAATGCTGTAATTTTTCCTGTATCAAGAATGGGTTGATCTTCTTATGTTGTTTGATACCCTTCTTCTTGGGCTGCAAGTTGTGCCTCTTCCTCCTCCTCTTCATCATCTTCAGAAAAAACTTCAATGCAGTGTGTCTTCCCCTTGGCACATCTATGTCCTTGGACCCAAGGTTGTTGGCATGTAAAACATACCTTCTTCCTTTAAGCTCTTCTTTGCTTGGTCCTCCTTTATTTTCTTTGGTATAGGAGTTCTTTTGCCATGGTTTCTTACCTTCTTTGAACTTGGAAGGGAATTTTGGCTAAGGAGGATATTTGGTTCTTGGAAACACATTCTGCAAATCCCTTGTCAAATTCATGGCATCCTTCAATGTGGCTAGCTTCTGGGCTTTCACTAGCCCTCTCAACGGTTCTGTCAATCCTTCAGTAAACAATAAAACCAACCTAGCCATAGATACATCAGAAACCATTACTGAAAGCTTTTCAAATTCTAACATATATGCTTCAGGAGTTCCTACTTGCTTCAATTGCGCTAGTTCTTTGAAAGGAAGTCCAGGGTCTTTCCTCTCAAATCTCTCCATCAATGCACTGTAGAAACCCTCATATGATAAAATCCGATCATGTCCCAAGGTTATAAGACCATGGAACCACCAATCACTAGCTTCCCCTTCAAGATGCAAAATGGCCATTTTCAATGCATCTTCTTCAACCATAGGATTTAATTGGAAATATACACTTAATTTCTGCAACCAAGCACTAGCAGACATTTTGTGAGGAACCATCAAAGGAAGGAATGGTTACTTTTCCCATGGTGTATTTTAATTCATGGTTAATATGGGATGCCCTATTCCTATTTCCTATTCCTATTTCCTATTTCCTCCCAATCATTTGTTGTTTCTCTAACATCATAAGTGGTGTAAGGGCCTTCTTTGGACTCTAAAAACTTAGGTATTGCAGGTCCACTCCGAGTTTTTAACTCATGAGGTCTGTTATGAGGTCCAGTCTTCGAAAAAATGGTTTCTCCATCGGTCTTCCCCTCAACATGGGGTGTACTACTACTACTCTCGACTACTGACTTGATCCCAAATTGGCTAGCCATCAATTCGAACCCTTGCATCAGATGTTTTGTCATAGTGTCAAAAGTTGATGTAATGAATGTCTTAAGGTCCTAATTGTTTTCTTTGTCATCCATATCTTCTAGTTCTAGTTTTTCCTTAATCTTCTTGTAAAAAAAACTAACCTCTCCACTTCCTTCCTTTTCACTGTTAAAGTTTCCAGTCTCAGTTTCTAATGGAGGGAGGTCAGAATCATAAAACACGAATAAAGATCTCTATCAAGTGCCAAGATCAAGCTTTGATACCACTTGTAATGTCCCAATTCAAAAATTCCCAATGAAGGCAGAATTTTGGAAAATTTGTCTTGACTAGTTTTGACCCAAGGGAATTTGAATGGCTCAAGAGGGTCTCAAATTTGGTAGAGACTGATATGGGGAGAATTAGCACTCTTAAATTGACTCTCTGATAGTTTTATGACAGGTCATAGACATCTGCAACTCGAATTGGGCATGATGGAAAAATGGGCAAAATTACTAGCAATTTAGGATGCAATTCCCCCTAGGGTGTGGGAAGAAATGGATCTCCAACTCCTAAGCAACCCTCCCAACTTTCAGAACAGAGTATAGGGATTGGAATTAGACTTCATTTACTGTCATTATATGTAATTAAGAGTTTTGCAACAGAGGATTAAATCTTCATATTCGAATGCACAATTTCAGTGATATTTGCTTAAGGGAAATGACACAATAAAGCTCAACTTCGACTCATAAATGGTGGATATAATGGTACAGAACAAAGCAAGATGAATATAGACCATTGGCAGCATTTCAATAGCTCACTAACAGCATATAACCTTGACCCAAGTCGCAATATACATCAAATACACAATCTCCATTGAAAGGGAAAATCATCACATGGAAACTAGTCACAAGAAAACTTGGAAATGTGGACATTTGCATATGTATTTCTTCTGATTTCGCCTTACAAAGCATGTGAACATGATATTACAAATCCAAACATCATACATCAAAGCTTTGGCATCAACTAAACTCAACGGGGCGCAACCACCATTCACACTAGTGCGCCTTCATAGAAAAACATGGAAATATGGAAGTGGAAATTGAGAGAATGGGAGGAAAGATGGGTCACGAACAACAACAGTGTCCTATCTGCAATAAAACACTCTATGAAGCTCCAAATGAGAGGTATGAATGGCCTCTCCCATGGCCAACTTGGATGAGAATCTCAGTCTCCGAAATTGGCTCACTAGCAGGGTAAGTGTGCACTTACCGTGCAAAGGACAAGCAATTCAAATGCCAAAGGCAAATTCACAAATGATCAAAAGCCAATTCCATTCCTCATGAAATATTTTTATAAGCCTCACAAGGTCCTCCAAGGTTGAATTCATTCCCATAGGCTTCCCCCACCTCATCCTTGATGTTTAGTAACCTCCATGCCACTTGGCCTTCTCCTCAACCCTTCATCTTCCACCAAATTTGAATGGTTGCCTCTAACTCCCAAATTCGACCTCTTGGTGACTATTTTTAACCCTGGCATGCCAGATTTGTCATATGTCAGCAATCAGGTCTAACTTGTCATTGAATCTTCCATCATTGTCGTCATAAAGCGCAGGGAATCTAGCTCCACATGGCACCTATTTTCTTCCTAGACTCTTCCTCTTCTATGGGGAGTTACTCCTACTCACCCATTTGAATCCTTGGGCTCATGATATGTAATTTGATGACTCTCCACCTTCCAAGAACCTTCCATCACTCATAATTTTGAATTTGGGATTAATTCATGACATGTGTAAGGAGGAATCTAGCCACCCAAGGTCCTCATGGACCTCCAAATGTCCTTATGAAACAATGCCACTTGATTTTATCCATATTTCTTATTTGTATGACTCAAATTAATGTGTAAATGATAAACTAAGGTTCTCTTGGGTCCCACAGCTCCCTTATTGCAATATCTAATGCCTCCTCCCCCAACCTAGGGAACTAGTAGGTGGGTGAAACATTGTCAACTAGTAGACCTATTGGAATGGGGACATGACAACTACCGGTAGCACCACTTTTTGTTTTGGGGTAAAAATTACAACTTAATGCAACCTATAAAAAAACGAGAACTCTTGAGGGTTCGCGTTAGGTTGTATAATGTGTTCAAAGATACACCCTTCAAATGACCCTACAAACAGACCAACTTCAACGAACAACCAAGGGCATTTGCTATCAACACATAAAGATGGGGCACCAAGGAGCACCCTTGCTTGATTGATCTAAAAAGGTGAATATGGGGACACACTATGTAATTCACTAAAATTGATGCAAAAACATAGAATAACAAGGTACTAATCATCCCCACACAATATGGATTAAAGCCCAAATAGGTAACATATCAATAATAAATGTCCAATCAATTTGATCATACGCTTTGTCAAAGTCAATCTTCAAAAAACGCACTTGCTGGAAAATCTTCCTAGCCCACTCCATAGCTTCCCCTATTGAGATAGTTGTATGTAGAATAAAGTGCCCTTGCACAAAACCCATCTACTCCTTGTGCACAATTTTCTTGGCAACATCTCTCACCCACAACCTTATCGAATATTTTATAGTTGACACTCACCAAGGTTATAGGATGTCAACCACCTCTAGAATCTTTGGCAACATTCTTCAGAATAAGCTTAATCAAACCCTGCTTTGTGGACTATGTCAAACAATTTGTGGAAAAGGCCTCAAAGATCAAACAATAGATTTCATCCCCTACAATATCCCACATAGCCTTTGTAAATTCACAAGGAAAACCATCAATCCCAAGGGAGTTCCATTTTTCATCAAGCATAAAGCTACAAAAAGATCATCCTTAATAAAGTTCTTGTCCAATCTATCACAATCTTCAACGAAGACTTTATGGGGGGCCACTCTATAGCTAACATTCGTGGCAACCACAACCAAATTCGACAAAGGGTAAGTTGAAAATAATATTTTGAAAATGATCACCAAACATACCTTGAATCTTAGTCGACTCCTCCTCAAAAGAACCATTAGCTCTACAAAGACCAAGCATCTTGTAAACAACCATTTTCTTCTACAAAAAATCAAAGAAGAACTTGAACCCCTTGTCCCCCTCTTAAATCATTGTAATCGAGCACAAACTCATGCCCCTTTGCCTATGTATTCCTTAATTCAAATTTCTAGCCATTGATTTAGGATGTAGATCTTGAGCACAACATCTACAAAGAGTTTGATATTTGACTCCAAGACTTCAAACCTCTCTATGTAGTCTTAGACTGGCAAGTATTTTCTAATAGGTGCATGAGTTGATTGTTGAACATCATAGGGCACATGTCAATTGCAATATGATCTCTAAATTATGTATCCACCTAAGTTGCATGAAATGTGGAAACATGTACAAGTTTCAGAAACGAGAACGCTTGGAAACGTGACCCCCCCAAAATGGGTACGTCGGGGGAAACGCAATATATATATTTATATATATAGTTTTTTTAATAACACATTATCTCACAATAAAATAAGAATGAGAGGTTAATTTGTAGGTAGGTTTAGAAACAATTTTGAGGTAAATTTGTTTTCATTTTCCATAAACTAGGGTTTTTTTAGATTTCTTATGGGTCCCATGCTTCTCATGGACCCTTGGAGGTTTCCGAGAAGTTTCCGAGTTTTCGCAAGTTTCCAGTACCGATACGTGGGCATTTTAGGAGTTTCGTGCAACATAGGTATCCACAAACTCACCAAAGTCCCCTCTTAGGTTATTAGAGATCCATCTCTCACCTAATGAATGGATGCCACATCTAAGTGCTAAATTTCCACGGTAAATTTATCCTCGTTGTAAATGTGTTACACGGTGAAGGATAACTTGATCTTGATAACATATTTGTGCACTTCTAATTCACCACCAAAATCAAATATTACAATATCTTCATCTATAGATTGAGTGTGGGTCTATTAGAGGTTCACATGGTCAATAAGTTCAAAGGTGTGTCACCTAGCATTCCCAAGGGTTTACGTCCTCCTCTTCCTCCTTAGAGGTCTCAAGGTTGTGGAGTGAGGTATCTACTTCCATTTCCATGGTCCTCTTGCCATGAGTTCACATAAGCTAAATTATTTTTTTTGCAAATTTTGCAAGGCTCTTTTCTAGGTCTACCTTGGTCACGTATTAGGGATTTCTCTTCACATTTTTCTTGAAACCAGACAACAAAAGCAAAAGTTGACCAATACTTTGATACCAACATGTTCTTGCACCCAAAATGGAACTACTACTGCAACTATTAATGTAATGAAAACTAAAAAGCTAAGAGTAATAGAAATAAAGAGCACAAAGCAAACAAAATAGCAAGGGAAAAAGCACACCCAATGGACAATTGCACATGCAAATCCAAGTAATAGAGGAAGACTTCTCCAATAAAATAGTTGTGTTTTGATGGAATTATAAAGAGTTACAAATGAGAGGGAGAAATCGCTATTTATGCCAAAAATAGGAAAAATACCCAGCTTAAATCTTAAATCACTAGTGAAAATGATAAGGCCCTTGTTACATCAAAGTGGCCTTTTGCAAATACCAAAATACAATATTATAAAGGCCTAAGACTAGAATATCATTACAAATCATGAGTGTACACACAAACAACTCATGCAAATAGAGTCTAATGCCCAATTAAATGTTCTGATCAAATACACAACATAAATCCACACAAATGTTGGACACAAAGTACATGGATAAGATGATATGCAAAGGGCACTTTGGATTCATGGCCTACCTATTTTGTATGGAATCCACAACTGATGTTCCTCCAAGCTAGGCCACCCCATTGGAGTCTAACCTTTAACAATATCAATTTGTAATCCAAGAACTTCTCAAATAATTAGCTCCTAAGTGAGGATTGGAATTTGGAACACATCATTGAAGTAAATCCAAGAAAATGCCCCACTATTGTGAAGCCCTAACATTACATCCACACCTAAAAGGCTGAGATTGACAAACTCATTAAATAATTTTGTGACACATGCATCATCATGGAAAGTCACGGCACCTATGCTACTCTTGCAGTTTTGTCTTGCAAGAAAGATGCCTCGTAAAATGTTTGTAGCAACTATTGAGCTTTAAATTTTAAACAACATCACCATCAAAAATAAATTACCAATTCCCTGAATCAATGATCTCATGGATGTAGAAATTTCTGATCCAGGGCAACAAATGCAAATCCGAAATTTCACCTCTCAATAGAGGTTTCCTGGTTCTAATCCTTGGGAGCTTTTAGCCTTATGATTTGAAATATATAATTAAGACAGCAAACAACAACAAACACTTCACTTCACTACAGTTGAAACAACTAGGCAGCTCAAGAGAAAAGATACCAAACAAGTGTATTTCAATGCAACAAGTTACAGCCCCTAGGAAACACTTTTCCATTCCTATAACAGATCTGAAATAACTTTATTACAGCAGGAAATCTGCCTCTCTTGTCTTCAAGATATATGGTTTTTTTATGGAAAATACTTCTTATATTCACATAAACTTATTTACAATAAAAATAAGCTAGCAGTGTAAGGGTTTATACAATGCCTATCCTAATCGCTTCCTGAAGCTTATTAGAGCATAAATAAAATCAGAATATACAATAGGATCCAACTTCTTGGCATCCTTGATTAACTGGGCACCCTTGGCTAATAACTGACGGCATACATCATCTTTCCAAAGCGCAATAAAGCTGAAACATAACTACTTTCCTGATCAAAAACATACTTGCACCTGAGTTTCCATAGCGCAAACAAATCAACTATCTGCAAGCAACACCACAAACTAGAGACTGAATCTTGTACCACACAATAGACATCTCCAAGTAGAGTTGCTCTCCAATAAAGTTTGTTTAAGAATAGCTCGGGGTGTTGCTCATCCACAATTCTCCAATAGTCTCTGGCAAATTTACAATCTTAAAAGATGTGCTTAATTGTCTTTGATCTATGGCACATAGGGCATAGACCTCCGAGAGGCCATACTTAGCCAATCGAGCCTTGGACAGAAGCACATGATAGATCACCAACCAAGTAAACACTCGCAGCTTATAGGAAAGCCACACTAACCAAACATTATGTAACCGATGAATCCGCTCCATTTCGAGATCTGACAAAACCCATCTCACGTTGAGTACTAGTGAAAGGGGATGACGTTGATGAAGAGTTGCATACAAACGACAAGAATCATACTGCAACAATGGGATACCAAAGCTCTACTACCAATCTCTCCAGAAAGGTCCTGGCATACCAATGTTCATTTTGAAAAAAATATAACATTGGGAGATAGGCTTGTAGCTCCATGATCGCAAGGCGATTCGAGCACAGCAACCCAAACTCAAGAGCAAGTGGTTTCCACCGCTTCCAGGAGCAAGCCTCAGAATCCCAAAGATTGCACTAATGAAAGATACCCTTCTGACTCAGTTGTCTCGCCTGAAACCATGTCAACTCTGCAATGCAAACCCCCTGGTCCCACCAACTCTAAATCAATCGAGAGGCAATGTCCCACCTAGCTCTAATGCACTCCCACTACCACCGAACCAACCCAACCACCAACCTCCACGCTGTCCAAATACTCCTGAAGATAATAGAGCCCCCAACTTGAAACAAAGAGGGCAAGGAGACGATGTCACATAATCCAAATCCACCTCGTATCTTGCTCTGGTGTTGAGCTATTAAAATCTTGTATCAAAAGAGAACCTACCACAGTGTAGCACCCTCAAGACATCGAACCACCCACTTGGTTGCCAAAATATTGCCCTGTGTGGCCACATCAATAAATCCTAACCCCCCCTCATCCTTGGGGATAGTGCAGACTTCCCCACATAACTCGACCAAAGATAAGCATGTAGAATCTGCTCCAATTGTCTAAAATGAGACCTACTGGGAAACCAATAGGACATGTAATACACATGAGAGACCTAGAGAATGCAACCAACTACAGTCAACTTCCTTGCGAAAGGAAGATCCTTGTGATGCCATACATGCAGCTTGCTCTAAAGTCTCTACAGGCACCAATACCACATAAACATTAGGGATAGCCCTGTCCCAAACGGAATACCAAGGTATCTAACAATCACCCCAACTTGAATAAAGGACCAAGCTTCAAGAATCCAAGTTGGAGGCAAGTCAACTCCAATCAACCAAATGTTTGTTTTGTGAGGACCGACAATGGCACTAGAAGCTTGACAAAAGGTGTCAAGACAAGATAGAGCATTGTCCACTAAGGCTTGCTCGATACTAACTCAGAGAAGGGAGTCATCAGTAAAATGGTCATCGACCATTTATGAACCATCTAGGAGAGAACTGTCCAACAACTCATGCAGCCTCCAATAAGTACCCCAAAGCATCTATTGTCAATACATATAAGTACAAAGCCAAAGGGAATCCCTACTTGATAGAGAAATGTAGAGTGATTCGAGGGGACAAAGCCTTGTTAACAACAACAAAGGTAAAGGCATTGGAGAACAGAGTGTTCACCATGCCAACACATTGGGGACCAAACCCCAAACGTATCAGCATCTTTACAATGAACGACCAATCCTGATCATAAGCTTTGTCAAAATCAATCTTGAACACTACGCACTGTTGCCCTATCTCACGAGTCCACTCCATAGCGTCCCAAGTTGAGACTACCATATCCAGAATGAATCTCCCCTACACAAAACTTATTTGCTTTTGACACACCACATGCCTGCCCATTGCTCTTACCTTAAATGCCAAAGCCTTGGCCATAATCTTATATGCTACCAAGAGGAGACTGATAGGACACCAACCGCTAATGGAATCATGCACCCCAATCTTGGGGATTAGCTTAATCAACCCTTGATTAAGTGTCTCTAAGAGGCAACCTAAAGAGAAAACTTCAGTTTTCAAACAATCGAAATCCTCCCCAACACCCACGTGGACTTATAAAACTCACAAGGAAAACCAATTACCATCCAACCCTGGAGATTTGCCATTTTTCATAGACATGAGAATTGCATGTCGCTCTTCTCGTGTCAAACTCTGCTCTAATTTGTCCCTGTCGGCAGTTGAAACTTTACGAGGGACCACTCTACATCATGGGAAACCAAGACACCATTGGACAAGGAATAAGGTGAAAAAATGGCCTGGAAATGGTCACTAAACATGCCCCAAATCTCAGTCACATCCTTAGCAAGGGAGCAATCTTCTCTACAAAGCCCTAACACCTTCTTTGATGCCACCGTCCTTTTTAGATGAGGAGAGGAGTACATTCAAGATATATGTTAAGTCACTAAACATTTCGGTCTTGTTTAATGTCAAATCAAAATGGACAACAAGTGTTGGAAATTACCCAATCAAGTATACCACACAAGCTAAAAATCAAATTTGCAAGTACACAATAATTGGACAGCCAAAACGCTTCATATATATATAAGAGATCAAGTGCATGTACATACTCACAACTCCTCACAAGTAGGTACAACTTCAAGCACTTCAAACCCTAGCTAGGGAAATGTAGAAAAGCCCGGCTAGAGAAACCAAGAAAACCCTAGCCACCAATTCCTCATAACTAGGAATCACTCTTAGCCAAATGTTGGTTGTTCATCAAAGATCCTCCTTAGCTCTTACACTTGCATCCCACAAGTGTACAAGGTCTCTTCTCCTCTTCAACATGCATAACAGGTAGCATTAGTGACTAGGGTTTCCAAAAACCTAGTCTTCTTCTCTCATAAGAGCTCCAAGAGCAATGCTTCTCTATTCTATAAGATTTCTTATAAACCCTAGTTTCTTTGCCTCCTTAGGGTGAAACTATAACCCTAGAATTTCTCTCTCTCTCTCTCTCTCTCTCTCTCTCTCTCTCTCTTATCTTCTCTGAGGGAACCCTAGCATCTTGCTCCCTACAAATGTCCCTAAGACAAGTATGAAGAGTGAATAAAATGATGATGATGATGATGATGATGATGATGATGATGATATCACTCTCTCCTTCCTCTATTTATATGAGAGATAAGTACTTGTACATACTTGCAACTCCTCACAAGTAGGTACAATTTCAAGCTCTTCAAACCTTAGATAGAGAAATATAGAAAACCTTGACTAGGGAAATCAAGAAAACCCTAACCACCAACTCCTCCTAGCTAGGAATCACTCCTAGCCAAATGTTGGTTGTTCATCAAAGATCCTCCTTGGCTCTTACACTTGCATCCCACAAGTGTGCAAGGCCTCTTCTCCTCTTCAACATGCATAACAAGTAGGACTAGTGACTAGGGATTCCAAAAACCTAGTCTTATTCTCTCATAAGAGCTACAAGAAGAATGCTTCTTTACCCTCTAGGATCTCTTATAAACCATAGTTTCTTTGCCTCCTTAGGGAGAAACTCTAACCCTAGAATTACTTTCTCTCTCTCTCTCATCTTCTCCTAGGGTTACCTCATGAACCTAGCATCTTGCTCCCTACAAATGTCCCTAAGACTTGCATGAAGAGTGAATAAAATAATGATGATGATATCACTCTCTCCTTCCTCTATTTATATGAGAGATGAAGTAAATGTGCATACTAACAACTCCTCACAAGTAGGTACAATTTCAAGTTCTTCAAACCCTAGCTAGGGAAGCACAAAAAAGCTTGGCTAGTGAAACCAAGAAAACCCTAGCCACCAACTCCTAGCTAGGAATCACTCCTAACCAAATTGTGGATGTTCATCAAAGGTCCTCCTTAGCTCTTACACTAGTATCCCACAAGTGTGCAAGGCCTCTTCTCCTCTTCCACATGCATGACAAGTAGCACTACGGGCTAGTTTTCTTCTCTAATAAGAGCTACAATTACTCAAACTAACTAGTTTATCATATAGGATTTCTTGTAAACCCTAGTTTCTTTACCTCCTTGGGGTGAAACTCTAACCCTAGAATTACTCTCTCTCTCTCTCTCTCTCTCTCTCTCTCTCTCTCTCTTATATTCTTCTAGGGTTTCCTCATGAACCCTAGCATCTTGCTCCCTACAATCATCCCTAAGATAAGTACGAAGAGTGAATTACTCTCTCTCTCTCTCTTATATTCTCCTAGGGTTTCCTCATGAACCCTAGCATCTTGCTCCCTACAATAATCCCTAAGATAAGTACGAAGAGTGAATAAAATGATGATGATGATTATGATATCACTCTCTCCTTTCTCTATTTATATAAGAGGTAAGGAAGGTCAACAATACAATAGTGATCCTAGTCCACTACAAGCAACCTATCCACAAAAAGATAGATCCAAATGTGAAGAGCGCCCTCTACAAGTGACACATGCAAAGCTACAAAGTGAAGATGTCCAACAAGAGAGGCTCCAAGGTGTGAATGCTCCTAAAGAATGTACAACACTCCACTTAGAAAAGCCTCCAAGGCTTTCACACTCCTCCTAGGTCATGTGCTCCTTCAGGTCCAGCCCACCTACATGAGTGACTTCCTCAACCCAAGCATCCTCGAGTCAAGCATAGGCCTCAATGCAAGCAATGTGTCCATTAGGGCTCAATGAACTCCTCTAAGATGTCAAAGCAAGTTGTCGTCCCAAGCAAGCAACCGACCTCTATGTGGTCATCATGAAGAAGTCATTGAGCTCCATAGGTCTCCAAAACTCCAAGGAAGAAAGACACATAAGCACCAAGATGAAGTCTAGCAATCAATGAGAAAGCCACCTCATATGTGTATGTTTGTCACTGCACATCCAAGGGTCATACATACATCATGCACCCCAAGGCATGGTGTAAACACTTTCGGAATAACCTCAAAAGCTAACTCCAAAACTCCAAGGAAGAAAGACACATAGGCACCAAGATGAGGTCTAGCAATCAATGAGAAAGCCACCTATATGTGTATGTTTGTCACTGCACATCCAATGGTCATCCATACACCATGCACCCCACATCACATGAAGCACCCCAAGCATGGTGTAAACACTTTCAAAATAACCTCGAAAGCTAACAATGGACAAAGCATGGTGTATGGATGACCCTTGGATGTGCAATAACAAGCATACACATATGAGGTAACCTTTATGTGGTCATCATGAAGAAGTCATCAAGTTCCAAAGGTCTCCAAAACTCTAGGAATGCCCTTTGAGTAGAACACTATCAATTTTTAACCAACTCCACGATCGGAAAAGAAACAAATTTCTATATGCAACAAGGTCACTATGAACTTCTAGTGATGCCTTTTGGACTCTATAATTCCCTCACAACCTTCCAAGCTCTTATGAATCGTTTATTTGGTAGATACCTATCAAAGTTTGTCCTATTTTTCATTGATGACATTTTAGTTTTCAACAACTCCATGGAAAGCACATTAGACACCCAAGCATTATTCCCTTAATCTTATGATACAACAAACTTTATGTTAAGCTTTCTAGTGTGAATTCAAGACATTCTTTATTGAATATTTGAGTCACATCATATTGACTTTAGAGGTTCAAGTCAACCTTGCTAAAACAAAAGTCATCTTAGAGTGGTCTACAGCCAAAACCCTTAAGAAAGTGTTATGTACCTAGGGTGGCACCCACGAGGATAATGTATGTAATGTGGCCATAATAATGGAATAGGGCCACTTGGTAGTTGGTGGGTAATAAATAGCCCCACTAATTAGTTAGAGGAAATAATAAAATAATAAGGGGTAGTTGGCATAGGTCTCTTAGGAATACTCATGAGAAAGTATATATATGCATGAGTATTATCGTATGAGATATGTTGGATGAATTGTATTTTAGCAAGCATGGCTTGTGGAGTGATTCCTTCCATAAGGAGTAATTGATTGTGTTACCCTACCTTAAGGGTCTTTCTCTATATCTTGGTGTTATTCTTGTGGTAAATGCCTTTTGGTTATTTAAAAAGTATAAGGGTTCTATATCTTTATTGTGATTCAATTTTTGGGTTAAGGATCACTACAAAAAGTTAGAGTATTTCTCGAGGTACTTTTACTCACACAAAATGTTACGTCACAATCCTAAGTTCACTTCCCACTTTTATCAAGATTTACTTTATTAGTTAGATCCTCCTTTAACCTGAGCTTACCTTATCATCCCAAAACAAACGACGGGACCAAAATAGAACACAAATGTCTAGAGGTGTACTTGTGCACATTCACAAGGGAAAAGCTCACCAAGTGGGTGTTGCGGTTACACTTGGTAGAATACCGATATAACACTTCATTCAATTTTCCTATCAGAATTTCACCTTCTAAAGTCTTATATGAACACAGATCTCTCTAAATTAGGGGTTTCATCATCCCAAAACTATGTGTGACATCTAGCATCTACCATAGACGCTCTTCAAGAGATGCATGATATGTGTTGTCGCCTTACACACACCTCGAGGAAGCACAGCATAAATCTTCAAGTTGCTCCGTGTGTCCTTGGGGGCAAGTCTCGAGTTAGGTGTCGTCACCTGATCCAAACTCCTCCATTTAGGAAGAACTCCTAACGAAGCCAAGGGGGTAGTTCCTAGAAAAAGAGTTGCTAAGGCTCCTATTAATTTATTAATTGTGATGGGATTGTGTTTTAGGAGTTTTTTAGAATGATTACTGAATCAAGTAGTGCAATTTACAGCTTAGATCAACATCATATAATCAAATAAGTACTCACAACATGTAATGAAAGATAGCTTTAAGCACGTAAGAAAGATGTAAGATTCGTAGACTAGTGTTGTGGAGTCAAAGCAAAGTGTAGTTGTAAAAGGGAAATGTTTTGCAATTTGTACATGGTCAGTTTTAATTTTTTCAATGATGAGTGGATTAAGGGGAAGGGGAATTTGATATACCGTGAGGTACTATGAATATGTCCAGATTTTACTGAATGTGGTTTTGCACAAAGACGTGTGGGCTAGATGGAGTCGTGTTGGTGTTTCCAACACTACACCAAATGAGGGTGTAGGCTAACGGGGCCCCGTGTTTTCTTTCTAGTTGTTCCTACTTCCTTTGCAAACCTTGCCCATAAAAAGCAAACTTGGTTTTACATCGGAATTCTGTAATTTTGGGGAGGTTGATTTTATTGATGTGAGTTGCTTATTGAATGTGGAAAATTAGAAAGTGCACACTTTCGCTTTTGATTATCCCAAAGATCAGGGTGAACCTGCTATGGGAAAGAGCATACACAAAAGGGTGGATTATTTATTCCAATTTGAGTTTGTAACAAACAAAAGAAAATAACCAGTGAGACTAATTAAGCAAAGTATACAGCCTGTGAAGACAGATTGTGTGCATGTGTTAAAGGAAATAGAACAAGTGGTTAAAAAAAATCACTCCACAAAAGAGACACTACAAATCCCCCCAGGGGGGATGGGGTGTGGGAGCTTGAAGCCCACTTGCTCTTTATTAATCTTTATTACAACGCTTTTTGGAAAGGGGTTTCCTTATGATCCTTAAACATGGATCAAAAAAGCTTACAATAGCTTGCTTGAAAAAGGGGAATGAAGAAGGGGGAAAAGGATGTGCTTTAAGAGGCTTGAAGCTTCAAGATTTCGCCAACACTTCCACTTATCCTGTCACGAAAATACAAAAACCAGCAAGCTGTATATCTGAAGATTAGTTGATTAGTCCAAAAATACAATCAAAATTTATACAACCTAGTACTTGCAAAAATTGGGAAAATTCTAATACTTCAAGTACTAAGAAAACAACACTAGATCTAGGCTTATGATTGCGATTTAGAAGCACTTTTAGATCTAGTAAACAAGCAAGCTAAACCTTGTATGATAAATCTTTAAAATAAAACTAGGTTGTTTCAAAGGTAACCAAGGAATAAGATGGATTTAAAGAGAAGAAGAAAAGGTCTCAAGCTCAAGCTTGAATCTTGTGAGGAAGTGGAAATGCCTGCATAGCAAGAAGCGTTAGATCCAAAATATAGAAATGAAGGGGAAAGGGATGCCACCGAGCTCCCACCTTCTCCTTCACTTGAGATGATCTGCAAGCTACAAGAATCCTTAAACAAGGGAGATCAACATTGGTGTGGTGAATGAGACAAAAAGAACAAAAGTATTACCGACTACAATATGTTACTCTTTAATCTCATAAAATCAAACACAGGTAAACAAGTTAAACATTTAAATGTTTACTCTATGAGCTAGGATATAGCTTTCTACGCTAGATAGTAGATCTACAACTTGTAAGAAAAAAAAGCAACTAAATAAATATCACCTTGATTCAAAGCTCAGCATTCACATTCAAGAGAAATCTTGCAATTTTGGACCTCCAAAGCCTCAATTTTATTCATAAGAATGATGACAATAATATATTACAGGAGCAAAGGTTCCTTCCTTCTATGCAAATGGAGGAAAAGGAACTTGCTTTTATAGAGAACCAAGCCCTAAGGAGAGCACAACCACTAACTCAAGAAGAGAGGTGTTAACTTGAGAGAAGAAGGGAATTCGCTTGAGTTTCATGAGATAATTGTGGGAGTTGTTTGAGTTGATTGGAATGAGGATGTGCCACCTCTCCCAAGAGAAAATGTGCCCTCACCCGCATGATTTACCAACCCACACACATGATGCCACATAATCCAAAGCGTGAGCTTCATGAAGGGGGCGCACTCCTAACTTAGAGTGATTCGTCACCTTCCAAATCTCTTTCCAAGATGACGCTTTATGTCTTAGATGAAGTTGCCCACTATTGGAGACAAGATTTCTACCCCATCCAACATGTTTTGTCCGTTCCCCTAACTTTTGGATTTTGTCATTTTGTGTCTTTTTAGACATTTTGTTGCCTTTTTTTAAAAAAATGCTTAAAGTGATAATTTAATCACTCAAAACATAGGAAAAGTGAGTTCTAGGGTAAAGGGGGTGCTCTGAGTTCGAAAACAAGCACCCCTGTGGCAAATTCGGCCTCTAGATCACACTTTTATCACAATTTGAATTTTCTCAATTAAACTATTAAAAACTAGCCCAAGTTTGCAGAAAAAAATAATTTTCTCAAAACTTAAAAAAAAAACTAAGGGAGACCTAGTGCAATGTTCATATGCAAAATAGTGTCTAGCATGTTTATATACATTGATCCATAGACTTTAATAACCTCCTAAGACCCCGAACGCCCAATTAACCATTCCAGCTTTGGAGGATCGGGTGAAAAACTGGAAAATTTATACGCAACTTATTCAGCAATGCATAATTAACAAGGGAGAAAACACCTTGGAATGGTAATTCAATGTCTAAGTATTAGAAAAGCCAAGTCTGTTATATTATTGACCGTGCTAGCACACTTTATTACAACTTCCCCAAGGGGTATGAACATGCAATTTATTAAAAAAAGAGGACCACAACTACTCCTAGTGTAGCTATGGAACCTTCGAGCACTGATAATGAACAAAGGCATGTTCACAACTTTGGCGGCTCACTGAAAATCCACTTAAGTGCAACTTTAGCGAATAACAATATGTTTAAACTCCTCAAAGATAAGCTGTAGTTGGTTGCAAATAAAATAAAACAACAAGTTGATCAAAGTCACAATGAAAGGAGCCTTGAGGTTAATGACTAGGTTTTTGTTCATCTCTAGCCTTCACTAAAGGACAAGGGGAAACACAAACTCCAACCTAAATATATTAGACCTTAAAGCATCCATGCAAAGATTGGAGATGTGGCTTATGCACTTGATCTCCCAAATCAACGCAAGCTTCATGATGCCTTCCATGTCTCTTGTCTCAAGAAACAAATTGGCATAAGGGTGGTTTATCAAATAGAATTTCCCTTAACAAATGAAGAATGTCAAACCATACCACAACTAGAAGGTATCTTGACTATCTACACCAAACAATTGCACATAAGAACATCATACAATACAAATCAAATAGAAGGGACTCCTAGAGACAGGCTCTACATTTGAATCTAAGGAGTTCATCTCCTTGCAAGTTGCATATAAACCTTCCCTTGCTTTGAGGAGAAAGAATCTTCAATAGGGGTGCATTATTGCCCTAGGTAAAACTTTACAAAATAAGGCTTATTGGTATTCCATATGACTATGTGGATGGTTAACAGTTAGATATTATCTAATACATGTATGTCAATGAGGTTTTCCAATGGTCTTGTCATGTAAGGCAAGGTTTCTAAGAACAATGCCCTGCCATTTGGTATACACAAGCAGTTATGGGGTCATGTGGGCATTGAGCTCAATATTATCTGTATTAGTGTGTTTGTTACTTTCCTTGCAAAGTGGTGTCATAGTTCGATTAGCAACGTGATTCCTCTCTTGGTCTTTTGGGCAAGCAATGTGTGGCCCAAATTATTGCAATTTCATGATAAATTTGTGACCCATCTTGGCTCTTAGATATTTCAATCAGTGCTTTTTGTTGAATATCATTGCATCTATTAAGCTTTTGTATCGAGTTGGATCATTCCAACTTGGCTTCCAAAACTAACTAGAATATCATTTCACAACTTAAAACCTTATAGTCATAATCCTTTACAATTAAAAATTGTTGAATGAGGAAGTTCACCCCATATCAATTCACTTGCCCATATAATTGTTGATCCAGCATATTCATTAATGCAGTTTCAGGCATGCGTCACTGCCATGGACCGTTTGTGGACTTATGCGTGATGCCTTAAGTGTGCACTGCGCCCCACCCAAGTAGGAATATTTGCACAATATTAGCCACAACCATTAATAAAGTATACTCCCAGCCTCAAAGTTGACTTCCTCACGGACGGTAGGTAGCCTCACTCATAAGTTAGTTAGAACTTAGCCTTTACTAAGGTACATAGGCCAGACGTACTAATGATCCCCATTCCTTCCTTTTTTAATGTACATACCAGTAGATTATTTAAGGCTAGGAATGTATAGATCTCATTTCCATACCCTCTAACACTCGACAGAAAATATTCATTACAACTGTTCAATTTTTTTTCAAACATCTTGCTATCTATTACAATTTTATCGTAAGGCATGCCCATTTACCTCAGATATTACACATACAAGTTACATCAGTGAATAAGAAAGCCAACAAGAAAGTCTGATGGAAGATATGTGAAATGGAAAAAGAATCACAATAAACAGCAGTATCAAACTCTCCATATCAAAACCAAATTTAGAGGCAGTGGGCTTCCCCATCCTACCTCCTGGAAAATACCCTGACATGGGATAAGTACCCATGATATGTTGAGTTCTAGTCTTCATGGCAGCTTGTCAGGATTGAAATATTGTTTCTGATTTAGAATAAGAGAAACAATGATATATTCATCGAGCCCCTACAGATAAATTTTACTTAGACTGATCCATTTATCATTGTGTAAATCTTAACTTGCAGATTATTGTCCAAGTCCAGAAAGTCGAACTGGGCATATTAGCCCATCTCCACTAACTTCTGGACTACTGGGAATGAACCCCTTGCACCATTAGTTGGGAACTTCCTACAAAATCGTTGCCCCCCCTAGACTTGATCTCAGCAACTCTAGCAGAGTGATGGTCGGCCCTGGCACAGAGTGGCTTGGGCCATGATGGAGTGCCGCAAGTTCTGTCAATAATGGCCTCTTCGCCTTCATCCCAGACCTCACGAGTCAAAACGACAATTTTTTAAGTTGGCTCCGGCGATCTTGGAAATAGAGAAGCCCCGGGATCAAGAGAATGATGGGTGGGAATAATGCACAAGAACCCAACCCGCTGACGTGAGGATAGGGAGGGCAACTGCTGCCTTGTGGATCTGGAAGGCAGCGGAATAATAAAAAAGATGCTCGTCGTCCCTTGGGTCTGATACCGACCCTTGACAGTCCTGAAATTTGTATCCGCTAGGATGACAGTTTTAAATTTCTGACCTTTGAACTTTACTAATAGTGCTAGCGGTGGCTGACCAAGTGGCAAGATGTTGAGAAGCAAATAACAATGTTATTGTACTTGCTATATTAAAATTGGAAGCATTTAAGAAAGAAAGAAAAAAGAAGCAAATTTCTTGACTTGCGTAACTCTAGTTTCCTGAACATACCTTCTGTATTTAAGGTTTTCTTTTCCATTTCAATAACCTGGAAGATCTCGATAGCATTCACCATTGCAGTGCTCTGCTTCTGGGGGCGAAAGCTAAGAGTTAGAGTTCTGCCATCAATAAGCACTGTCATGTTCAACACGACAGCAGTAAAAGGTCCCCCAGCCACCCCCACAATGTCAACATTGGAGGCAAAAAGCTGGCCATTTATGAGCACATCAAACACCCTCTGCCCTGGACTGCTCACACCACCCTCAATCTCTGCAAAATGCAGCCAAACAGAATAATTCGCGTTGGGCTCAACCTTAAAATTATAATTCAAGACTTCCCCAACCGCATTGCCTAGTGAAGCAGACTGGTAAATTGCTTCCGGATAAAAATTGGGGGCCACAGAGGTCTTTCTGATGGGATTCGAACTCGTAAGCGTGCGAGTGGAGGTCTTGTCCACAATATTCTGCTCAATATCCGAAAACCAAAAGCGGTCGCCGCCCCAGGGATCGGCATTGTAGGACTCCCCGTACAGGCTCTGGTCTGCTCCACAATCGACCCGCTCAGCAGTCCTAAAGATGACAGTATCCCACTGAGCACCAAAATAATAAGCTTCTGGATGAAGCTGAAGAATCTCGATACTCATTACCGAGGGATCGCCGTGGCCTGTGCTGTGGAAGCAGACGGTGGCAGCAGTGTCTGAGACAAAGACCGAAGCCTCCACATACGACTGGTCGTCGTTCACGCTCCAGCCTGGCTTTAAAGAATAGAGCTGCGTTCCTTCAATGGAGACGTCAAAGAGCGGCTCGCGGTCGGCCAAAACGTCCTCGTTGAGGCCGAAGAAGATTCTGACGGAATAATGGCCGTCCGGGAGATGAGTGATGTTGTAGCAGTTCTCGGGGCCGTCCGAGAGCTTAAAGAATCGGAGTTTGTTAAGCTGAGGGGCAATGTAGCTCGTGCTGGTGGCGTTTGCGGACGAGCCGCCTGTGTAACCATAGTCTTTAACCCAGAGCATGTTCGTGGTGGGGGTGTGCGTGTTCTGCCATGAACCGCAGCTGATCCGGATGGCCAACGGCTCTGCAAAACCAGAAAATGGTTTTATGCTCTTTTTTCAATTTCTGTGAATAGTAAAATTTAAATCCAAATAGGATTTACATTGTCAAATCTTGAAGCTTTCTGTTTCCGAAGTCGGAATTTGAAAACCTTCAAAATATTGGGAAATATTGGGAAAGCTTTGAGCTTACCTGCATTCTCTGCAAATGCCGTGTAAATGCTCATCCACATACAAATACATGCCACTGCCGCCAATCTAAACCCGGCGTTCACTGTTTCCTTCGCCATTTTCCACTAAAGGAACTCGAATTCGAAATCGCTTACACATGATTGGTATATGGTTCCTTAACAGAGAGCATAAAATTCAACTGAAACGGAGACATAACGTCAATGGGAACTACAAGATGATGTCAATGATTTCCACAGACACGCATTATTATGCGTTTTGCCTGCCCTTTACAGTAATATCCAAGAGCTGCAAAATGATTTCAATGATGGCGTTTGCTTGCTTTTACAGTAATCCAGCCGCGTCGTTTGTTGTTTCCCGTGGTTCTGCGTTGCCACGCCGAATCCCGATCACGAGATCGAATCCCAACGTGTAGTCGACACCCGAGCATTTATGAGAGACGAAGTAATCGATCTTTACATTTCTGAACAACTTGGGGCCAGAAAATTAATTATTAAATAAATAAATAAGTCCCCGACAGATAAATTAAGAGCGAAATTGTGGCGAGATCCACGGGAGTTAGATTCAATGCGCAATCGTTGCAAGCACGTCTCTATTTTCTTGGAAAGCTTAAAAGCTAAAATGAGAAAAATCATCTTTCACATTATTACGCCTACCGACAGACATGTTTATTGAATTTTATGATTTATAGAAATTAATAAAAATTATTTTAAAACATGTTTATTGAATTTTATGATTTATTAATAATTAATAAAAATATTTTAAAATCTATATTACTGTTTGAGTAAAAAGTAGGCTCAACTAACCGTTAACCCTCTAAGATTACAGCAGTCTTTAGAATGTGAGATAAGATGTATTTAAATCCCATTTTTAATTACATGAGTGGCATATATGGAACTTTGTCTGGTCGGAAAATCTATCAAAGTTAAAGCGATTTAAATGGGTGTAAGCTAAACTCTGGACCATTTGCATTTGAAATTAGGTGAGTTTTTTTTTGTTAAAATTTGATTGAAATAGTGTAAAGAGCAGTTTTCTGTGATTGGAATTGTATAACTCAGATACCGCAAGGGTGATCTAAGGTCCTGAATCCATTTTTATACTAAAAATTGCAATTTAAACATGAAAATCTCATTTTCAAGAGCAAATCGTATTCCCAGATTCCAACCAAACTTACCATGAAAAATGCAAATGGTCTAGAGTTTAACCAACTCCATTTAAATGTCCTTATTTTCCAAAAATAAGCGATTTAAATGTTCTTTATCAAAAGCAGCCCTCAAATAAAAATAAATATTTAAAAAAATACAATAATGAACCATCTATACATAATATCAATGATTTTATCTGTGTTTAATTTTCGATTTATATCTTAACCATCAGTTTTGAGAAGGTTAAAAAAAATTATATCAAAAAGTGAGAAAAAAACAATCTTTTTCATTGTAATTTAATTATTAAATATTATTCAAGTGAGTTTTGACTAATTTATAAAATAAAGTTAAAGAAAAAATCAATTCAAAAAGTAAGTGATAAAAAGAGTTCTTGAACTTTGTTCTTTTATTTTAATTTAATTAAATAATATAGGAGTTCTTATTATCATGAGATCAATGAAAAAAAAGTTTGTCTCAAAATCACTTTTTCGATCCACTTTGGAGTGGAATAGTAATATTGCTTGGTAATTAAGAAATATTATCATTCTATTGATTCAATAGAATATCAAGGAACTATTTTTTTGGACTGAAAAAAATTAAGAAATATTATGTGGTCAACAAGATTTTCCACACATAAGATAGCTATAGTTTATTCAAAATGATGGATATGGGAATAGTTAGCACGGTTGCCAAGTCTAACTTCATATTAGGTTGTGTTTTTTTGGATTTTAGGTTTTGTTTTTTATGACTCTTTTTGTTATAAATAGTGTGTGAATAAACAAACTTGTTTAGAGGTTTCAAAGAAAGGCCTTGTCATTGTCATGTATTCTGTTTTCAAGATTAAGATCATGGGTGTTATTAATTCTTCAAATGATAACATGAGTATCTCAATGTATGTTTTGAGTTCATATACAAAAAACATATTATCAAAACTTTGTGAGTGTGTTATTTGGTTGAAAAGAAAAAATATTTAAGTTTTTTTCATAAAACAAAAAACAAGTACCATTCCAAAAAGTTGATTTTGCATTTAAATCATGTGTTAAAGGTATGGCAACAAGAGTGTTCTTTATCAATCTGTTTGTAAGAGAAAACTCTTGTCATCCAGGATGAGGTCTTGGGTCGTGCTCCATTATGGTGTCATTGTCATGTTCTCACATATGCCAGTTTCCATCTCCTTCCTTTAGTCCAAGCTTAAACAACCAATCTTCCAGTGAGTTTATCTCTCTAAATATATGTTGAAAACTTGACTTTTGAAACAAACCTGTAGTTCGAATCAATTGATCTATGGGCTACAAATGAATGTTCTTTGGTGATCTCTTCAACCTTATCAAGTCCACCATGAGCTTCAAATCACCAAAAAATTGTATTATATATGCTCCCTTTGAATGAGTTAGTAGTATGACTAACTTTAAAACCATCAATTTAGCACGATTGTTTGTGCTCAATGCCACACCTGTGGAAAACCTAATCCAATGATAGTCTAAAAAATAGACAATACCATCTGCACCACCCCTGGAAGGCATGCACTATGATGCCCCATCAAAGTAGGCCCAGCAGCTTGTTTTGTCAATTACCTCCTCTTCCGCCCTTCAAAACCTGGGAGGCCCATCATCCTAAGGGAGAAAAAGAATTGCCAAAATTTTAGAAGCATATACAGTAGGGGCAATGACCACATCATTGAAATTAACATTGTTCCTAGCTAGCCAGGATCCACGAATAAATAAGGTTGGGAGGGCCAAAAGATCCATTGTTAATACAGGTGTGAAAGGCATCATGTAGATCCAAGCCATTCCAAACAAGATGCATCCCTTTCACCTGTGTTACATGATCCCACATCCCCTTTGTGTATGGGAAATGAATGAATAGATGCTCAATCGATTCATTAATTACCTTACACAAGGGACACCGCCTAGGTCGAATCCAATATCTCTTTATCATGATGTCCCGAACATGAACAACTTTTAATAATGCCAACCACAAAAACAACTTGACTTTAAGAGGGCATTTTAGCTTCCAAATCACTGGAATCCACCAGGGTAGCTCTAGAAGATCTTCCTCCTCACAGATGACTCTATATCCAAGACTAGGAGTGTAAGAACCACCATCTACATTTATGTACCAGATCAATTCATCCTCCTTATCCACTAATCGGATATGACAATCACGGAGATGCTTTAAGTAATTTATCCATAGGTTATTGTCTTCATTGAAAAAAACCAACACCTCTGCACTATACCACTCTTGCCTCACAGGGAAAGCATTAGTTACATCACTAACATGACTTAAAAACAACAAACCATGTTCCTTGAGAGACTCAATCATGTGTGGAGGTAGCCCGTGTCCACCAGAGTTGTCAATCCATGGATCTTGTCCAAAACGAGGCCTTCTACCATTCCCGACTTTCCAAACAAGCCTTTCTCCAATCACATCAAAAGCCTAAATTAAAACTCTCCACATAGGAGAGACGTTCTTGGCATATTTAACCCTAGATTTGAACCATTCTTTTGTAGTAAGGGGGGGAATGTATTTCTGATACACCACTTTAACCCATAGACCTTCTCCCATTAAAATTATCCAAACCCCCTTCTCTTCCAACGCATGTGTAAATCATGTAGGGCATTTCAAGCCCCAACCACCAAGTTCCTTCGGTAAAGCAATCTTACCCCAGGGCACTCAAGGGTAAAACTCATCCTCAACGTTCCCTTCTACAAAAATTTATAGCACAACTTTCTAATATGTTCCATGGCGCCTACAGGTACATATGCCAAGGAGATCTAATAAACAGGGATAGCTTCCAAAACTTATTTTAATAAAATCAATCTGCCACCTCAAGTCAGCCACTTATTACACCATATCAAGAGTCTTTTCTCTATTTTACCAATCAACTAGGCCCAGTCTCCATGTCCTTCTTTCTTCTTGCAATTACTTAGGCGATCAGCTTGTATATGCAATTAAACAAGGATATTGGTCTATAATCCTCCCGCTTATTCCCATTGTCAACCTTGGGAATAAGGGCTATAAATGTTGAGTTAAAAGCAGCAAGAATCCTCCCATTAAGTCTTGATTATTCTATAGCTACAAAAAGGTCTAGTTCAAATAAGTCCAAGAAAGCAAAAAAGAACTCCACATGTTAGCCATCTCGGCCCAATATTTTGTCCTTATGCATTGAATGGATAACTTCCTTACGCTCTTCAAGGGAAACCTCCTCCCTAAGCACAACATTTTGATCCTCATTCACAAAAGTGGGGAGAACTGCAAATAATCTAAGCATCTAAGCAATAGATGCCCTATCATCTTCTTTAAATAGACTGCTAAAGTGATTCACCCCTGCCCTTGCGAGGTTCCTGAAGCCCACAACCTAACTACCATCCTCCTCTTCAAGTTTCCACAAGGTGTTGATATGCTTTTTGTGTTTGACAAAATTGTGGAAATATTTGGTATTGCCATCACCTTTCTAAATCTAGATGGCCCTACACTTTAGCCTCCAAGATGTTTCATTCTCATCTACAATCTTAGTTCTCTTAACTTCAAGTGCAACAATTTACCTTTTTTGGTCCATATTCATTAAACCTTCCATGATATTAGCATGAAAGGAGTCCAAGAAGTCTTCAATCTTGCATAGCTATGTGTCCTGTCTTTTCCTCCTCTCTACATCCCAAGAAATGGATCGATCCTTGACCCTCTTCAGATTATTTAAAAACCAAATGCCATTAGATACAATCCTAGAGCCATCAAAAGGGATCCACATGCTTCTAACCAAGTCCTTGTAATCCCCATCATCCATCCAAGATGAATTAAATATGAAAGGACTAGGGCGCTTTTCCAAAGCCACCATCATCTCTAGACAAATGGGGAAATGATTAGATTCCCCACCCTTCCCAACCCATTGTTTGATACTAACTATTGATTGTAAGATACCATCGTTGATTAAGAATCTGTCCAGCCTGTTTACAATCCTATCATGTCCAATTCTCATATTTCTCCAAGTTGACCTGAAACTGATTGGAAGGATGTCTGACAATGAATTCTCATCTAGTCTCCTAATGAAATTATCAGGCAAAGAGTCCTTATGGGCATTAGGACCCCAAATCTCACCCTCATCTAGAGAAAAATTTAAATCCCCTCCAATGATGATTATGTCCCCAACCAACATACCAAACCTGAATAGTTTTTCCCAATAGGCCACTTTCTGTTGATAAGGACCGTAGATGTTGATAATAATGAAGGCCTAGCCAATTTCCCTTGAGAAAAGAACAGTACCAAGCCCTGTCATTACACCCCAGATGTCAATGCAGAGAAGAGAAGTAGACATCCAACTAGTGACGAGCCCATATGATCTACCAGAAGCATCTAAAGTAACAAAAACCCAACCAGGAAACAAAGTCTTAAGATCATCCAATATAAAGTCACCACATGTAAGTGTTTCCTGTAATAATATAATAGAAGGATGTTTATAAACCACCAATCTTTTTCGAGCCAACTTTTTTTAGGGAAGCCCTAACCCTCTGTTATTGGATAAATCTACTCAAGCGAACTCAAGCCAGATCTCCCAAGTCCAAGTGGATCTAGAACAAATCAAGTACACAATACATCCTACTTTCCTAGATCAAATAGAAATGCAAGCCAACAGATAGATCACTTACCCGAAGCATGCTAGTCCTCTTTTCTCTTTGTTGATCCAAGCTCCAGAGCCTTCAGACCTTGAGTTGCAAAACTCTGTAGAGCAAGTGGAAACAAGAAAACAGTACATGTGTATCCAAACATGAATTGATCTAAGCTACAGTTAAGGAAGGAAGCTCTAAATATTATCAACAAAATAACATTTATAGAAAGAGATTTGTATTATTGTAATCAAGGAGATACATAGAATTACATAAAGAAGGAGTGTCATAACCTAACCTTAACACTATAACCTTCCATCCAACAATCCAAGCCAAGCCTCCAAAGCAAGATAGTAAGCCTCCCAAAAGATGATAGGGTTCACCTAGAAATTCCACCAGCATAAGAGTACCATAGTCCTTCCTCCCTTCCCAATGGAGAGAGGGTTCAATTTATAAGGCTGAAGGGATAGAATAGGTTAAGGATTAGGAGGAGGCATCTAAGGGATCTTCCCCATAGGTTAGGGAATCGAATGCCACCTCACCTAGAATGAAGGGAAAGTCTTCCACCTCATTCACCTTCGAGAAGGGCCTCGAAGCTTCATTTTTTTCCCTCTAAACACCATCAGCACACCTTTCATGAAGGGAAAGAGCACCACCGACGCACTTTGCATGAAGGGAAAGAGCGTTGATGCACCTTTCAGTAGGGGAAAGAGCGCCACCGATGCTTCTATCATGAAGGAAAAAAGCACCAGCGCACCTTTCCTTAGGAGAAAGAGCGCCTGCCTTCCTCAAGGAGGAAAAGGAGCTAGGAAGAAGTTCAAACTCGATGCACTTTAGCCAGGGAAACTTTAGGGATTAGGCATAAGGTTGACACATGACTCATGATGATGAGATTCTGTTGTAACACCCTCTATAATTGAGGGACATCACTAGCATTAAGTAACTTGATCTTATTATAATTGAGACCATCAACAACCTAGATGCGAGTGTTATTGGAGTCCACCTGTCACGTAAGGATGGACACACGAATCCTCGGTACCATTCAACACGTGGATCTCGTCCTACTCTCAATCATTGACTATTAATTCACTCCTCGATTCGATGTTGAAGAGTTTATGTGGTTTGTCGCCACTACTCTGTCTAGTTGGGAAGGTGGTACTACTGCAATCATGAACCACTGCAACGATTATATGGCCCTCAGGGAGGATTATATCAAGAAAGTTGGTAAGGAATGTTTCCATATTTTGGTCTTTTGTGGTTGCCTATCAATATATGCTTTTTCCTTGTGCAATGGAGAAAATTGTTCTCTGGGCTCGCTCTTGTTTAGAAACATTATATGGCTTTCGTTGTCTAGTTGTTGGGTGGTATGGCTCCCTCCTGCTCTCCATTGGCCTCTCATCTTGCATTTCTATAGGTTTTCTCCATTCCTTTTGGCTACAAAAATGTCCAGTAGACTGTGTGCCACCCCTAAACGTGCTAGCAGAGGTAGAGGATGTTCCATTTGAAGAGAAAGCAGAGAGTCCTCTGAAAGTGGCTACAACAGTTCCATGTCGGCTCGCGTAAGGAATCTCTTGGATGATGGGGAGGAAGAAATGGTTCTACACCACCTAGTCAATCATAGAGCACTTTCAGAGAGTCCTCTGAAAGTGGCTACAACAGTTCCATGTCGGCTCGCGTAAGGAATCTCTTGGATGATGGGGAGGAAGAAATGGTTCTACACCATCTAGTCAATCATAGAGCACGAGTGCAACACAAAAACTACTGGACGATCATAAATATGCTTTCCCAAGTTCTCATGAAAGCACAGTACTCTTCTCCTTCTTCGTCTTCTCGAACTCCGACGGATAACTCTTCTCCTTCTTCGTCTTCTCGAACTCCGACAGATAACTCTTCTCCTTCTCCAAGTCCCTCACCGGTCTCTAAACCAACATAGACTCGAGAATAGCATGCTACAAAGGAGCCCCCCTCATGCCAGGATAAAACTAATATTGCTTCCACCAGTGGCTGCAAAAGAAGGAAAATTGAATGCAGCGGGCAATTGGACCTCTCCTCTTTCAAAAAGACTAAGCCGCTACCTGTCAACAAATATTTGGATGACACTTCCATCTTGGGAGATTTTCGGTGTCCCATAATCAAAGAGAAGCCTAAAGACGCTGGAGCAGCCTGCAATTCTGAGTAACCCCCTTGTTTATTTCTTGTATTAGTTTTTGTTGATGCTAGATAGACATTGACCTATAATTCCTAAAACTTCTAGTCTTTTTGTTCACCATTTTATGCCCAGAGGGCCTATTTTGATAACTGTGTTTTTTTTAAATGTATTCGGGCATAATCCTATGTGATATCTTTTTTATCAACCATGCATGGCAGTTAAGTGTTGAAAGAATTAGGATGTTACTCCATGCATGTTCAGGTGGTTATGTTTAAGTTTTGACAATTGTAAGTCATAGAACAACCATGACGGGTTGATGAACTCCATGAGAATGTACTCTTTATTTTTTGTACACTAATATTAATATACTATGGAGCTTACAAAAAAAATTCGAGACCATCACCACATGTATAATAAAGCCAAAGACTAAAATAGTATTAAGATCTCCAACAAAAAAAGACCTTTTGCTTCCTCTATGAGTTCACTAAGTTATGGATGATTTTGTGTCTCTACCTCTTGAAAATCATTCTCACACATGTATGAAATATCAATCAAGTATTTGGAGGTTTCTTTTGGTTGTCCCATTCTTTTTGGTAGAGTTTGTCTTTAGTGATCTCTACACCATTTTATATGGTTTTTTATGTAATAGTTTTATGAGCCTCTATGACTATGTTTACAATTTTCATAATCATCCTATGCCTAATAGGAAGAGGACATTACTACATTTTTTTCTTCTAATAAATAGACTTTTGTATTGATAAACTATAGATCTACAAATAATATAGTTTGTTATATTTTAATAAAATATTTTTTTTTTTTTTTTCTGATAAAAAATAAAACCCAAAAAAAATCTATTTAAAAGAAAGCAACATAAATATATATTTAACATACATTTATAATGAAATCAAAATTTAAATAATAATATTATTATTAATAATTAAAAATTTGAAGTCAAACAATTCTCCAACAAACAAGAAAAAAAAGGCTTTCCATAAAAGGAACATCAATATAGAACCTAATAGGCCTTTCCATAATAGGAACATCCATATAAAACCTAATATTAACAAATCAATGTTAAAACCTAATATCACAAAGAGAGAATTACAAATCTAACTCATATTAGATATTTTTGAGAAAGATTTCGTATACGGCATAAAATGTTACCAATAAATTGTGAAGTTTAATGACCTCAGTGTGTTTGAAAAAAACTAAGTAATCTAATTAATATTGTAGCGAGACATTAAACACATATTCTATTGGAGATTGGTGGTTAGAATGTAAATTTTGTTAGTTTAGACCGTCATTTGATTTGGTGGAGTATTTAATAAAATTTATTTATTTATTACAATGTATTGTGTTTTTTTATTAATGATTTAATAAAATAAATTATTTATTTATTTATAAATATTTTTTTATGAAGAAGTGTTAATAAAATTTCTTTATTTATTTGACTATTATTTTTTTTAATGTGAAGAGAAGTTAGTGTGGGGATCATCAATTAATTTTATGAAACTTAATAAATGAAATATGAATAGTGCTAGGGATAGACACAAACAACATATAAAGGTTTTAGTTCTCTTTCAAGAGTTAAAAATTTGGACTAAATCCGCATCAAAAATATAATTGTCATTGGAGACTCCTTTGTAGTAATCAACCTCATGAATAGTTTAAATACTCCAATTGAGAGCAAGTTGGCTAGAATTATTGTAAGAATGATAAAAGGAGGCTCTTTGCTTTGAAAACGTAAAGTATTGCAATGATATGGGAGGATACAACCACCAAGCAAGAGGCCATGCCAATAAATCATCAGAGTTGAATGAAGGTGAGCTTAAAAGACGTGGAGAGTTATCATTGCATCATATTCCCTTAGTCTTTCATGAAATTCATCAACGAATGCATGTCCTCTATGTTTCCAAGCCAAAGAAGGAACATAGTTTAAAGTTGGTAGCATGATGCTTTGGGCATCCTTACCATGGTACCCTTGCGCATGTCACTCTTAATGAGCAGTTGGCACTTTGAATCATCTTGGAAGTTAAGATGGAATGCAGATGAGATTTTGGTGACAAGGAGAAGTCGAGGTAGTTATAGTGCAAAGGAAGGTTGAGGTAGCTCTGAACGGTTCCTCTGTGGCTATTCTTCTCAGCTATGCAAGATAATTAGGTAAGCAAGTTTTTTGAGCATAGCACCATTGATGTTTCAAGTTGTTTGTATGAATTTGGTTTGGATATGGAACGACATTTTGATTACCCCTTAACTTGCATTTCATTCTTTGGGATTGGGAAGGATTTGGCCTAACATTCTCTAGATTGATCTACCCTAGGTTATGTGCTTTGGTTCAGTGTATGTCTAGCAAGGATTTTGAGACCCTTTGCTCTTTTGAATTTAGGTTGTTTAGCTATGTTCTTATGGGCTAGTTAGAACCCTAAATTCCTTGTTTCGTATGCTTTTACTCAACTATCTTTGTTTAATTTCGTTGTGGTTATTTGGCTAGGTATATCTACACACAGGGCCATGG
Source organism: Pseudotsuga menziesii (assembly GCA_001517045.1). Classification (NCBI taxonomy): domain Eukaryota; kingdom Viridiplantae; phylum Streptophyta; class Pinopsida; order Pinales; family Pinaceae; genus Pseudotsuga; species Pseudotsuga menziesii. Next base: position 203,145 of record LPNX010724887.1, read on the forward strand.
ATAGCCTCGGGAATCAAGGGAACTATCTTAAGAGAATTCATGAAATTCATAAGATTTTACACAAACATGAGGACTTCGTTAATGATAACAAGACTTTCATGTTATCTATAACAACCAAAGTGAATGACGAAGAGCAAATCTACAATACTCAAAATGCAATGATAACATAAACTTTACTTCACTAAAAAGGACAAATCCATATTCTTAGAAGCAAAATGCTTCATGTCATAGAATATGGTTTGCAATTTAAGCAAAGGTCCTCAAATCTCAAAAAGCTATGAGTTGGTTCCACTTAAACTTAAAGAAGAGGAAATTGTTCACCAAATGTTAAAAGGTAATTGGAAAATTAAAAATTGCAACCCACCATTATTGACCAAGATACAACATAAAAATTAAAAATAATATATATTATTTTTTATGTTATGCACAACCATCTTGAATTTAAATGTATTCTTTCTATAAAATTTATATTACCAAAGTCAAACTTTTTAAAATTCTCTCTAAAGATAATACAACCTTATAATACCAACTTTTTTTTTATTACTATGTTGACTAATTGAATACAACTCTTTTTTAATTTCATTTAAATATCAACCATTCTTATATTTAACTTTCTTTTATTTTTAATGACTATGTTGTCTAACTCAAAGTTATTTTTAATTTAAATACTAAGCATTATGGTTTCTAACATAAATATCAACATCCTTGTATTTTTTTTAAACAAACCTTCTCACTTATAGTCGACTATATCCAGACTCTTTTTTGAGAAACCATATGTTTGTCTACCATGGGCTCTTACGACACAAGTTACAGTATGCACTTGTCGGTTCTCTTTTTGACAAATATCTCACTGTTGAGATGCTCTTACTCAGACGATTCCTTATGGAATAGTGATAGTTTCAGTTCTTTGGATGTATATACAGCAGTATGTGAAAGCATACAAACCATTGTATAGACCATTTTGGTATATAATAAAGTTTTCATCTTTTTTTCCTAAGGAAAAAAAATGACTACATGATGACTTTGAAAATTACTATTAATATGGCAGGAAAGTCATACGAAGAAGAGTATTTATGAGTATGTTCATCAATTTTCTACAAAAGTCACCTACTAAGAGGATTTTATTTGTTTGTGATAGTTACATGTAATCTTGGATATTCTTGAATCTTGACTTGGGATAGTCTCACATGGTGAGCACGAACGGATCCAAAGACTTTTGAAGATGTCCAAAATCATGCCCGACCATGTTCCACATTCACTGCACTTTCACAACCATGTTATTTTAAGAATATCTACTCGAAAACTTGTTGAAAAAAGAATATCTACTCGGAAGGGGACATTCACAAGTGGTTGGAAATTCGTTAATATTTTAATAAAACTATTAATCAAATTGCTTACTATTTTGATTTACTTAATAATTTTCCAGTCATGGATATCCAAGATAGCGAATGAAAATGTATATTTGGTGTCCATTTTATGAACCGTGTTTTAACTTTTTAATTTAATTTCAATAAAGCCTAAGTTAAGTAAGGAATGTTTAACTCTTATAATTTTTGAGAAAAAAAATCATTTCTCTCTCAATATATTTGATTAAAGATCAAACTCTTTTGTTCATTTGTCGTACCTAGTGTCATTGCCGTGGACTTAAAGGAAGTCTTAGATGAACAAGTCCTTCCTTGCTTTTTTTTTTCCTTGGAAAAAAATGTAATTTTATTTCTTCAAACAAAATTACATTCTATAGATTCCCTATGAAAGGACTAGGGGGCTTTTCCACAACCACCATCATCTCTAGAAAAATGGGGAAATGATTAGATTCCCCACCCTCCCCAACCCATTGTCTGATACTAACTGTTGATTGTAAGATACCATCGTTGATTAAGAATCTATCCAACCTCTTTGCAATTCTATCCTGTCCAATTCTCATATTTCTCCAAGTTGACCTTAAACTAACTGGAAGGATGTCTAACAATGAATTCTCATCTAGTCTACTAATGAGATAATCAGACAAAGAGTCCTTATGGGCATTAGGACCCCAAATCTCACCCTCATCTAGAGAAAATTTTAAATCCCCTCCAATGATGATTATGTCCCCAACCAACATACATAAGTTGAACAGTTTTTCCCAATAGGCACTCTCTTTTGATGAGGATCGTAGATGTTGATAATAATGAAGGCCTAGCCAGTTTCCCTTGAGAAAAGAACAGTACTAAGCCCTGTCATTACACCCCATATGTCAATGCAAAGAAGAGAAGTAACCATCCAACTAGTGATGAGCCCACATGATCTACCAAAAGCATCTAAAGTAACAAAATACCAACCAAGAAACAAAGTCTTAAGATCATCCAATATAAAGTCACCACATGTAAGTGTTTCCTCTAATAATATAATAGAAGGATGTTTATAAACCACCAATCTTTTTAGAGCCATTTTTTTTAGGGAAGCCCTAACCCTCTACAATTGAGGGACATCACTAGCATTAAGTAACTTGATCTTGTTATAATCGAGACCATCAACAACCTAGATGTGGGTGTTATTGGAGTCCACCTATCACGCAAGGATAGACACACGAATCCTCGGTACCATTGGGCGCGTGGATCCCGTCCTACTCTCAATCAATGACTATTAATTCACTCCTCGGTTCGATGTTGAAGAGTTTAATGTGGTTTGTCGTCACTACTTTGGCTAGTTGGGAAGGTGGTACTACCACAACCATGAACCCCTACAACGATTTTATGGCCCTCGAGGAGGATTATATCAAGAAAGTTGGTAATGAAGGTTTCCGTATTTTGGGTTTTTGTGGTTTCCTGTCAGTATATGCTTTTTCCTTGTGTAATGGAGAAAATTATTCTCTGAGACCGCTCTTGTTTAGAAACGTGATATGGCTTTCGTCATCTGGTTGTTGGGTGGTTTGGCTCCCTCCTGCTCTCCATTGGCCTCTCATCTTGCATTTTTATAGGTTTTCTCCATTCCTTTTGGCTACAAAAAAGTCCAATAGATTGCGTGCCACCCCCAAACATGCTAGCAGAGGTAGAGGATGTTCCATCTGAAGAGAAAGCAGAGAGTCCTCTGAAAGTGGCTACAACAATTCGATGTCTGCTCACGTAAGGATTCTTTTGGATGATTGGGAGGAATAAATGGTTCTGCACCACCTAGTCAGCCATAGAGCACGAGTGCGACACAAAAACTATTGGACGATAAAAAATACTCTTGCCCAAGTTCTCACGAAATCCCAGTACTCTGAAGAGGACAACAGTTCCCCATCTTCGTCTTCTCGGACTCCGACGAATAGATCTTCTCCTTCTCCAAGTCCCTCACTAGTCTCTAAACAAACGGAGACTCGGGAATAACATGCTACAAAGGAGCCCCTCTCAGGCCATGATAAAACTAATATTGCTTCCACCAATGGCTGCAAAAGAAGGAAAATTGAACGCAGCGGGAAATTGGACCTCTCCTCTTTCAGAAAGACCAAGCCGCTACCTATCAAAAAAGATTTGGACGACACTTCCACCTTGGGAGACTTTCCCATAATAAAAAAGAAGCCTAAAGACGATGGAGCGGCCTGCAATTCTGAGCAACCCATTTGTTTATTTCTTTTATCAGTTTTTGTTGATGCTAGAAAAACATGGACCAATAATTCCTAAAACTTATAGTGTTTTTGTTCACCATTTTATGCCCATAGGGCCTAATTTGATAGACTGTGTTTTTTTAAAATGTATTCGGGCATAATCCTATGTGATTGTTTTTTTTATCAACCATACATGGCAGATAAGTGTTGAAAGAATTAGGATGTTAATTCGTGCATGTTTAGATGGTTATGTCTAAGTTTTGACAACTGTAAGTCAGAGAACAACCATGACGGGTTGATGAACTCCATGAGAATCTTGTGCATGTACTCTTTATTTTTTGTACATTAATATTAATATACTATGGATCTTGCAAAAAAAATATTGAGACCATCACCACATGTATAATAAAACCAAAGACTAAAACAGTATCAAGATCTCCAACAAATAAAGACCGTTCGCTTCCTCTATGAGCTCACTAAGTTATGGATGATTTTGTGTCTCTACCTCTTGAAAATCATTCTCACACATGTATGAAATATCAATCAAGTTTTTGGAGGTTTCTTTTCGTTGTCCCATTCTTTTTGGTATCGTCTGTCTTTAGTGATCTCTACACCATTTTATTTGGTTCTTTATGTAATAGTGTTATGAGCCTCTGTGACTATGTTTGCAATTTTCATAATCATCCTATGCGTAATAGGGAGAGGACATTACTGCATTTTTTTTTTTTTTTTTTTTTTTTTTTTTTTTTTNTTTTAATTAAATATGATTTTTTTCGATGAAAAATAAAACCCAAGAAAAACTTTATTTAAAAGAAAGCAACATAAATATATATTTAACATACATGGGCTTTCCATTAGGAACATCAATATAAAACCTAATATTAACAAATCAATGCTAAAACCTAATATCCCAAGGAGAGAATTAAAAATCTAACTTATATCAGATATTTTGACAAAGATTTCGTATACCGCATAAAATGTTACCAATAAATTGTGAAGTTTAATGAATGCTTTTGAAAAAAACTAAGTAATCTGATTAATAATGTAGTGAGACATTAAACACATATTCTCTTGAGATTGGTGGTTAGAATGTAAATTTTGCTAGTTTAGACCGTCATTTGATTTGATGAGTATTTAATAAAATTTATTTATTTATTTATTTATTAATATATTTTTATGTGAAGAAATGTTAATAAAATTTATTTATTTATTAACTAATATTCTTTAGATGTGAAGAGAAGTTAGTGTGGGGATCATCAATTAATTTTATGGAACTCAATAAATAAAATATGAATAGGGTTACAGATAGACATAAATAACATATAAAGGTTTTAGTTCTCTTTTAAGGATTAAAAATTTGGACTCAATCTGCATCAAAAATATAATTGTCATTAGGGACTCCTCTGTAGTAATCAACCTCATGAATAGTTTAAATACTCCATTTGAGAGAAAGTTGGTTAGACTTATTGTAAGAGTTAAAAAGGAGGCTCTTTGATTTGAAAACGTAAAGTATTGCAATGTTATGGGAGAATACAACCACCAAGCAAGAGGCCATGCTAATAAATCATCAGAGTTGAATGAAGGTGAGCTTAAAAGAGCTGGAGAGTTATCATTGCATCATATCCCCTAAGTCTTTTATGAAATTCATCAACGAATGTATGTCCTCTATGTTTCCAAGCCAAAGAAGGAACATAGTTTAAAGTTGGTAGCAAGATGCTTTGGGTATCCTTACCATGGTACCCTTACACATGTCACTCTTAATGAGCAGTTGGCACTTTGAATAATCTTGGAAGTTAAGATGGAATGCAAATGAGATTTTGGTGACAAGGAGAAGTCGAGGTAGCTATAGTGCAAAGGAAGGTTGAGGTAGCTCAGAACGGTTCCTTTGTGGTTATTCTTCTCAGGTATGCAAGATAATTAGGTAGGCAAATTTTATGAGCATAGCACCATTGATGTTTCAAGTTGTTAGTATGAATTTGGTTTGGATATGGAATGACATTTTGATTACCCCTTAACTTGCATTTCATTCTTTGGGATTGGGAACCCGATTTGGCCTAGCATTCTCTAGGTTGATCTACCCTAGGTTATGTGCTTTGGTTCAATGTATGTCTAGCAATGATTTTGAGACCCTTTTCTCTTTTGAATTTAGGTTGTTTAGCTATGTTCCTATGGGCTAGTTAGAACCCTAAATTCCTTGTTTCATATGCTTTTACTCAGCTATCTTTGTTTGATTTCATTGTGGTTATTTGGCTAGGTATATCTACACACATAGGACCATGGATAGCCTCGGGAATCAAGGGAATTATCTTAGGAAAATTCATGAAATACATAGGGTTTTACACAAGCATGAGGACTTCATTAATGATAACAAGACTTCCATGTTCTCTATAACAACCAAAGTGAATGACCAAGAACAAATCCACAATAATCAAAATGCAATGATAACATAAACTTTACTTCATAAAAAAAGACAAATCCATGTTCTTGAAGGAAAATGCTTCATGTCATAGCATATGGTCTCCAAATTAAGCAAGGGTCCTCAAATCTCAAAAAACCATGAGTTGGGTTCCACTTAAACCTAACGAAGAGGAAATTGTTCATTAAATATTAAAAAGCAATTAGAAAATTGAGAATTGCAACCCACCAATGTTGACCAAGATATGACCAAGATAAGGCACAAAAAAATTAATATATATATAATTAATCCCAATTATTTTTTATGTTATACAAAACTATAAATATCTTCTTTAAAATTTATACTCCCAAAATCAAACTTTTTAAAAAAATTTGTAAGATAATACAACTTTATATATATTAAACTTTTATTACTTAATTAAATTTAAAAATATGTAATACCAACTTTTTTTTAATTACCATGTTGACTAATGGAATACAACTCATTTTTAATTTCATTTAAATATCAACCATTCGTATGTTTAACCATTCTTTTATTTTTAATTACTATGTTGACTAACTAAAAGTTATTTTTAATTAAATATTAATTATTATAGTTTTTAACATAAATATCAACCATTCTTGTATTTTTTTTAAACATACCTTCTCGCTTATATGACTACATGATGACTTTGAAAATTAATATTAATGTGGCATGAAAGTCATCTGAAGAAGAGTATATTATGAATATGTTTATACACAAGTCACTTACAAAGGGGATTTTATTTTTTGGGATAGTTACATGTAATCTTGGAAATTCTTGAATCTTGACTTGGGATAGTTTTACATGGTGAGCACTAAGGGATCGACTTTCGAAGACGTCCAAAACCATACACAAGTCACTTACAAAGGGGATTTTATTTTTTGGGATAGTTACATGTAATTTTGGAGATTCTTGAATCTTAACTTGGGATAGTCTCACATGGTGAGCACTAAGGGATCGACTTTCAAAGACGTCCAAAATCACGTCCGACCATGATCCGCATTCCACCCACCGCTGGCTCATGCCCTCATCCCCTTACCATGAGGTTTGAACATTGAGACCTCATGGGGACCAAACCCCACAAAGACCAACTGATCTACACCTCATGGCTACTTTCAAAAGCATGTTATTTTAAGAATGTCTACTCGAAAACTAGTTGAAAAAAGAATATCTACTCAAAAAGAGACGTTCACAAATGATTGAAAATTTGCTAATCCAACATTCGTTATTCCAATAAAACTATTAATCAAATTAATTACTAATTTGATTTACTTAATAATTTTCCAATCATGGACATCCAAGATAGCCTATGAAAATGTATATTTCGTGTCCATTTTTATGAACCATGTTTTAACTTTTTAACTTAATTTCAATGAAGCCTAAATTAATTAAAGAATATTTAACTTTTACAATTTTTGAAAAAAAGGTTTTTATTGTAATCTCAAGATATTTGATTAAAGATCAAACTTTTTTGTTCATTGCTCGTACCTAGTGTCGCTGCCTTGGACTTAAATGAAGTGAACAAGTCCGTCCTGGCTATAGAGATGTGTTTAGATTTTTAATAAATTATAAATTATGAATTTAAATTCAAAAGAGTAAGACATATATATCTTTTCTTTATAGTTATTTATTTTCTTGTCATTTAAAAAAAACCATTTCATAATTTAATTTTTATAATAAATAAAATAATTATATATTTTATTTTTATCAATAAAATTAATAAATTCATATATTACATAATAAGTTTAAAAATTAACATATTATTTTAATTATAAATTAATTTAAATAATTAAATATTTTAAATTTCATATATCTTTCAGATGAGTTAGAGGACTTCGTCAAACTTTTAAATTGACACCCATATCCTTTTTTTCAGATGGAAAGATCCACGGGAAACCCAGCAATACTTTCCCACATTAGTGGATGGTAAAGGTGGTAAACCGCCGGCCATCCTCGCAGAAGGCCTAACCCCAAAGGACTCAAGGCTCGAACCCGTGACCTCTCCCCGAATTGAAAGAGTATGCGCACGTCTTACCAATTGAGCCAACCCTTGGGGCTACCCATATCCTTATCATAGAGAGTCACGAGGCTTTACCAAACTTTTAAATTGACTAACTTATCCTTGTCATACGAGTTAGGAGACTTTACTCGCTTTTAAATTGACACCCATATCCTTGTCATATTATCATATCAGTCAATATCCTTATCATATTAGTCACGGACTTTAATCGACTTTTGAATCAGCGCAACTTTTATTACTCTTTCCAAAAGAAAAGAAGAATTATAAAGTTTTTGAAGGGCCATTACTTTCAAACTAATTTAATATTTTATTTGGTAGGTAAGGTTGTGAAGATGTTAATAAGAATTATTAAGATAGTGTTATTTTCATGCCCAGCCAAACCAAAGTATTTTATCATATATGACTGCCATTGCCTCCTCTTATCGAGTGGAGAAACTGCATAAACACGTGGCATTGAGCAGTGGTATCATCGATTTTAAGGATTTTTATTTTGTGGATATAAGGATTTTTATTTTGTGGATATAGTTTAAGTGGTTAAGAGGAATGATTATTATTTTTTTTAACAAAGTTCAATTTTGTGGATATAGTTTAAGTGGTTAAAAAAGAATGATTATTACTTTTTTAACAAGATTCAATTTTGTGTAAGTAATATAATGCTCTTTTTGAACCCTATGTAATGATTGACTAAATTATGTAATTTCACTTTGTTGAAGACTTATCCCAACACTCAACAAATAAAAAAATTTCATATACTATATAATTAAATTCTCACTTTTTCAAAATTAAAATATTAATATCTAATTTAATTTAGTATTTGAAAATTATTTTATAAATTTTAATATAAAAAAGCCCCTCCCCCTAGGATATGGAACCCAGTTAGAAGCACTAAGAATCAGTCCCTTCAGTAGCAGCCTCCTTTGGTACCCAGCTGTCAGTAGCTGTCAGTAGTCCTCCTGTGGTAGTCAATTTATTTAATATAAAAATAAAAATAAAATATTTATTAATAATAATATTAAATGTTTTTTTTTTTAATTTTAAAGTATTAGATAGTTATTTTATAAATTTTAATATTTTTTTTGTTTTATATGAAAATAAAAGATAAAAAATATTTATTACTTATACTGTTCTATAAATTTTAATATATTTTTTTGTTTCATAGTAAAAATATAAATATTTATTATTATTATTTTGATAAAATAAAAATATTTATTATTAATAATAATAATTAAATGGTTGTTTTTTTAAATTTAAAGTATTAGATAATTATTTTATAAATTTCAATATATTTTTTGTTATATATATATATATATATATATATATATATATATATATATATATATTATTAAGTTGGGATACATTTTATGTTTTTGAATTGTTTTTACATTATGAATAAATTTTTATATAGAAAACAATTATTTCATTTAAATTCTAATATACCATCAATTTTATATCTATGTCTTTATATTTATGCTTTTTAAGTTTTAAATTTGTATAACAATTTTCATAAATTGATCTGAAAGTCACTGTCCAATTTTGTCTTTTTTTTCAAAAAGAAAAGAAAAAATCTCACTTATACCAATGAAAGTGCTATGATACTAAATGAGATAAACATCCTATAATAAATAATGAAAATGCATGATATAACAGAAATAACAAAACAAAGAAGGATTTTTATTGATCACGAGCCATTCCGAGGGGGAAACCTCATCTTAGCAAGCTCAATACAAATAACTCGTGGATACCTTCATTGGCCTTAACACTTACTTATATACTAAGTCTAATGTAAAAAACTATTACTCCCCATGCAGTGTGCTCCTTAAGTTCTACTTTACATGACAATGTGCCCCGAAGTTTTATGCTCTTCTTTTAACTCTTTCTAATTGGTAGAATTTAATTAAGATCTTATTTAAAATGTCAAATATGTAAAGCTTTTGTTTCCGGAGTAAACAAAAATTTTGGAAATTTAAGCTAACTTTGATTACGGCTTTTTGCTTACCCGCGTTCTGTGAAAACTCCATGTAAATGCTCGCCCACTTACAAATACATGCCGCTACCGCCAATCTAAAGTCGATGTTCGTCGTTTCCTTCGCTATTTGTCAATCAAAGAACTTGAACTTGAAACCACTTACACATCTCATTTTCTTTGAATTAATGTGTTTAGAGATGAGGTTTTAATATTATATTAATCAACATAAAACTTTGTGGTCAACCAATAATAAAGATAACCATCTCTCACATTCATTAGTCAATGCAAGTTTACTCATCATCATTGTTCAAAGAAAACCGTGTCTTTTAAAATGAATCCCTATTGGTTTGTAAGGGGGTAGAGCTTCAGTCTTTCCTAATGCCTTGGGGTCCTAGGTCATTAACATGTTTTTTTACATCCAATGAAACTCATCTCTTAACCAATTAAAAATAATTGTTTTAGGCCTTATTACAAGATCAAAAGATAGTTTCATCCAAGATTTTATTCACAAAAAAATCAATATCCTGTGTGGTCATCATTGAAGCTACCTCCAATGAAGTCATGCATTTTATATGACATTTAACCTTCTTCTTTTTAAGTATGTATGAGACATTTTATTAACCATCAACAAATGAGGATACAAAGCAACAACAACCCTATGTATACATGCAATTTACACTCGCTGCATTGTCCACCACAATTTTAACAACACAAAACCAAAACCAAAATCCTACTCTTGTTGGGAAACCAAGATATCAAAGTAAAGTGACGAGTCATTTTCCACTGTTCAAAATTTAAACTACAAACTTGCACTACATTCCTATGAAGGGGAAACCAGTTGTGTTGAAACCATGATTGCCAGATTAAGTTTAAATACCATAAAAATAGCCGACAAAACAACATTGAACATAACTTGAAGGACCAACTATCTGTATGGAGTTGAATTTTCCCTTATTCCAGCTTCATGGCCGTATCCAAGTTGTCTAATTGCTAGTGGACATGCTGTAAGTCATCTTACAACCTACGAATAGTGAGAAGGGTCTCCTCCCAATGGAATTCCAGTTCCATCACTTTGCTCGCCATGAGATTTTTCACAGTCTAGTATGGGTTGGCTCCCCCTTCACCAACTTGAGAATGCAATTGGACAGATGAGGCTTCCATGGTCTCTAGGGTTTACTCAATGTGGTGAGGAACCAATGAATGGAAGCCTTGATTGACATTTTCACCATTATTGCTAGGCTGAGATCAATTCCCTCTACCATGCCAACATCGAGCCCTTTCGCGCTGAGCTTGAGCCTGACCTTCCTGCGTCGATAGCATTCTCTTTGACACAGAGGTATGTTATGATGCCTCCCACCTCTCCAAGCAATCATCACCCTTGTGTTAAACTTCTTGTCACAACTAAGACGTTGGATGTAACACCTCGGTTTTGACCCCGTTTGCATTAAAAATGTATAAGATGTATATATTGTAATTAATCATGGTATGGAACTAAAGGGAAAAGCCCCAGCATCAAGTTAACATTTTATGTTCCGGCAATTAAAATCGTTTTCGGTGGTATATCGTGCTATCCGACACATTATAATTTTGGCGTCATGTAAATATGCATTTTAATTAAAATACCCACAACTAGCTATGTCAATGCAATCATAATGAAAAGGGCATGATTTCCTAAGGATATGGAGGGGGTGTCTAACCCTTGGGAGCCATTGGGGAACAACCAAGTGTCAATTGATAAACCCATTTGGTTGTCACCTATCTTTTGTCTTACTCACCATTTATCCTTTGTCTCATTCAACAACATTTTTTATCTTATTCTTGTCTCAACTACCAAATTAAATCCTCTGGAGTTAGTTGGGGGTAGTTATTTCCCTAGGAAAACGTTTTTATATGGACAGTGGTGTGTGGCAGGATTGTCAGTCCTTGCCCACACGCACACTCCACCAAGAAGCACGTTCATCCTCACGTGGGCAGGAGGAGAAGAGACCACAACCCCATTCTTCCATTTTTTTCCTCACACAGAGTGTTGGGGAGCTGTTTTTATCTTCCCAATTTTTTCTGCTGTGTGTTCTAATTTTTCCAATTTTAGCTTCATGGACGTTTTCCTCATCATCAGACATCCACGCTGGGCTCTCTCTCTCAAACGGATGGAAGTTTCCTGTATGTGAATTTCATTGTTGAATTTTGTTGTGTGTAGTCTCTCTTCACGTTGTGGGTTTGGGCATGTGAATCCACCTTCATGCAGGTCGAATTCCTTCCCTCACGCAACTGAGAAATCGCAGCCGGTTCCCCACGAATTTGAGCTGTTATGAGTTTGGTGTTGAGTCATTTTGGCCATGATAGGGCCATAAGAGACTCTAGAGTCGAATTGCTCAGTTTGGGCTGCGTATTACCCAATTGTCGTTCCGGCTTTGGTCTGTGGTGTTTTCCTTTCAATCCCAGAGCTGTTGTTTTGTTGTGAGTTCACAATGGTTGGTCCTTGGACTGTTTGGGAGTGGAAATGGAGCCCCAGTGTGCTTGATAAACCCAGTATGTGCAGGAGCCTCACAAACAAGGCTAGAGGGTTGACTTTCTTCTCTACACCCCCTGAATAGCACTCGAAGAGAAGTCATGGCCTGAGGGACTGTGCAGCAGAGAAGGGGATGATTCCTTGTGTTGGGTGTGTCTGGATGTCTTAGAAGTCAGGATAGCTCTAGTGCATGTGTCATTAACTCCTTAGTGAGCCACTAGCTTAGCAACCAACCTTTCCACCTCCCGATAACCTGATAAACCCAACCGTGTTGGCTTGGATGAGTTGTGTATCCTTTGGATATGTGTGGGCCTGCTAGTTTCCTTTTCCTTAGGGAATCATGCCCAACTCGAGGGTGGCGATGTTGCTGAGAGATTAAGGAGCACACTGGCCTATGGTTGAGTGGAACGTTGCAGCAACATAGTTGGTTGCGGGACGAGCTTCTTCACAAGATAAGTATTCTTGTCTATTTCATCTCTGCAATTGTATTTGTTGTTTAATGAAAATGATGAACATGCTAAATGCTTGAACAAAATGTAATTTGCTCCCGCTGTATGATAAATAATTATGCATGTTTTAGTTCAAAGCATTCCAAATTTTATCATGTGTATGTTCATGGGGCTAGTTGCCCGGGTAGATAGTATGTCAGTAGTGTCCTCTTCGCTGGTCAGAGGGTTGGGGACGTTACAGTGTGGTATCAAAGCTCATATTGCAGCATGGGCCTTAATGGGCCATGAAGAGCAGTGACAGAGGCAGAATTAACCCCTATTGAGCACATGCTAACAGGGAGAATTTCAAAGAAATTATAAATATGGAAAATATCGGATGACTTAAGCTGAGTCCATCCGATACGTCGGATGACTTAAGCTAAGTCTATCCGATACGTTGAATGACTTAACCAAGTCCATCCGACAAAGGAACCAAAGTAGGGAGAAAATTTCTGAAAAATGTTCTACGTTTGAATTTTTGCAGATGGTCTCGGCTGGATTGAGCCGATACATAGGCTAACAACCCAAAACCCAGCCGACAAGGCAAACAGAGAGAAAAAATTTGGAAATTTTTCTAAGTGTCAAAATCATCGAAAGATGCGGAGCCGAGGTGTCGGCAACGCTCGCCAGAAGGGAGCCGAGGTGTCGGCAACGCTCGCCAGAAGGGAGCCGACGCGTCGGAAGACAAAGGAAGATCGATTCGATAAGGCGTCGGAAGACAAAGGAAGATCGATCTAATAAGGCATTGAAAGACAAAGGAAGATCGATCCGATAAGGTGTCGGAAGACAAAGGAAGATCGATTCGATAAGGCGTCAGAAGACAAAGGAAGATCGATTTGATAAGGCATCGGAAGACAAAGGAAGATCGATCCGATAACGCGTCAGAAGACAAAGGAAGATCAATCTGATATGGCGTCGGAAGGGAAATGAAGATCGATCCACCGAAGCATCGGGTGAGAAACCCGAATTTTTGTCGATCGGATGGGAAAAGATGAGTATCCAGAAATAGATTTTCAACAATTTTTCGGTGGAAAAGCAAGATTCCAGTGGGATTTAGAGGTGCTGAAAAGGTGAAAATGGCAACGATTTTATGCGCCAGATTGCGCGAAAATCAAATATTTACAACAAAAAAAACGAGGGTGTTGCCCTCAACCTACCCTACAGCGGCAAGCTACAAGGGGGCAAGCCCCCTTGACCCCCATCGTCCCCATGAGACTGTTGTTCTTGGTGAAAAGAAAATTATGTGTTTTGACAAAATTGTCAATATAGTATTTTCCAACTGCAGGTAAGTAATTGTGGACCCATGAGATTGTTATGCAGCTAACAATTGTGTTTATTAACACATTTTGCAGAACTATAGTCACCTTCAAAGGCAACATTTCGCATAGAGCAATTTCAAAAAAAAAATCGTTCTTGGTTGGGCCAAGATGAGAATCGATGACATGAGTGATGCACAGGACCCCTATGAGTTCGAGGAAGATGCTACGGGAGAAAATGTTAGAGTTGGAAATGACGAGACAGAGTCCAATGGGAGGAGAAATCAAGAGACTCCCCCAGATATTGCAGCCACCATGAGGAGCCTAAGGGTGGAGTTGCAAAGTTGCAAAGACGACAATGAAATGATGCTTAAGGCTCAAGAAGATCAAAATCAGATAAATGCAGTGATACTACAGAGTTTCACAGACATCCAAGGACAGATAAACTCTGGGCATCAAACAACTAAGCCAGAAAGAAGCAAGAGTAGCGCCAAGGGAGATTCTCGTAAAAGGTCCCATGTCTCCAAGAGGGCTTCCAAGGACATAAGGAATACTCCAAAATGGCCTACCAGTGGGTCATTTGATTCTGAAAAATCCAATGGAGATTCAAGCTCTCCATCTCGCAGGAATAAGAGGAAGAGACGTTACAAGAACAATTCACGAGATGAATTCAACAAGGCAAGGCCTCCTACTTTTAATGGTGAGGTCAAGACTGGTCAAGAAGCTGAGGCTTGACTTCTTGGGATGAGGAATTATTTCCAAGTTCAAGAATACTCCGGAAATATGAAAACAAGGGTAGCTATATTCAATTTGACTAGAAGAGCATCCATATGGTGGGAACACCATAGATAAGTAAAGAAGGTTAATGAGAGAAGAATTGTGTGGAAACAATTCAAGAAATACTTCAAGTAGAAGCACCTCTTTGACAGGTACTATGCTGACAAGATTAAAGATTTCCATGAGCTGAGATTGGGACAACATACCATGGAAGAGTATGCCAATAAGTTCTTGGAACTATTGAGGTATGTCATGTACATCAAAGATGAAAAAGTGAAGATCCAATGTTTCCTTATTGTATTGCCTCAGTCTTACAAAGACAGAATTGAGTTTTATGAACTTAGAACTCTTGAAGAAGCAATAAGGAAGGTTAAATATTGCTATGAGTAAAGCAAAGGTAAACTTGATTATCATAAGACATGGAAGGACAAGAAGAATGAGAAGTCTGACCAAAGGAAGAAAGGCTTCAAACCTTCTAACTTCAGGAATCATCAGAAGCAACCATCACAAGTTGAGAAGCAACCAGCCAGAGCGGTGGGAGAAAAGCCTAGAGATCCACAGCAGAACATAGAACCTCTCCAATGTTGGAAATGTGGAGGACCCCACATGCGCAAGAATTGTCCACTTGAGAATGAGAGTGCAAGGCCAGATTACAACATGCAAGAAGCAGAAACAGTGGGTCAAGTAGTAAGGGTCGTCCCTAGGATTTATGCAACACTGGAGGACCGCCAGGTAGATCACCAGTCACATGTAGTTGAAGTTGCAGGTAATATTGTTGAGCAATCTGTTTCTATTTTGATTGACCCTTGTTCTACTCACAGTTACATTACTCCTAGAGTAGTGGAGATTTATGCTTTTAAGAAATTAAAGCATAGAAAATCTTGGTTAGTTCAACTAGCCACTAGAACTAAGAGAAAGGTTAGTGAAGTGGCAGAGAAATGTCCATTGGTCATCAATGGATTGGTCACTTATGTTGATCTGAATGTTCTACCACTTGGTTCCTATGATGTCCTCATTGGAATGGATTGGTTAGAAGCTCACATACTAAAGCTTGACTGTTATAATAAGGCGTTTGAGTGCTTGGATGAAAAAGGTAACTCAAGCAATGTGAAAGGAATTCCAAAGGTGATTTCTGTGAGGCAAGTTTCAACAATGCAATTGAAGAATTTCTATAGGAAAGGCTGTCAGTTGTATGCAGCTCATATTTTGGAGACAACAGAGAATGAAAATCCTAGGTTGGAGGACTTTCATGTGTTACAGGAATTCAGGGATGTGTTTACTGATGAGATTCCAGGGCTTCCTCCAAAGAAGGACATTGATTTCACAATTGAACTTGTGC
Source organism: Pseudotsuga menziesii (assembly GCA_001517045.1). Taxonomy (NCBI): domain Eukaryota; kingdom Viridiplantae; phylum Streptophyta; class Pinopsida; order Pinales; family Pinaceae; genus Pseudotsuga; species Pseudotsuga menziesii. The sequence continues at coordinate 219,502 of LPNX010724887.1, forward strand.
CAAGAGCAGCACCAGTGTCCAAGATACCCTACAAAATGAGTACACCAGAAATGCTAAAACTGAAGATGCAACTGCAAGAGTTGTTGGAAAAGAAGTATATCAGGCCGAGTGTGTCTCCTTAGGGAGCACCAGTTCTGTTTGTAAAGAAGAAAGATGGTACACTCAGGTTGTGTACTAATTAAAGACAACTGAACAAAGTCACTGTGAAGAACAAATACCTTTTGCCTAGGATTGATGACCTCTTTGATCAAATGAGAGGAGCAAAGGTATTTTCCAAGATTGACTTGAGGTCTGGTTACCATCAGGTAAGAATCAAGGATGAAGACATTCATAAGACATCATTTAGAACAAGGTATGGACATTATGAGTTTGTAGTGGTACCATTTGGTCTCACAAATGCACCAGCTACATTTATGTGCCTTATGAACAGTGTCTTCAGCAGGTATTTGGACAAGTTTGTTCTTGTTTTCCTTGATGACATTCTTATTTATTCTTAGAATAAGGAAGAGCGTGAAGAGCATTTGAGATTGACATTGCAATTGCTCACGGAGCATTAGCTGTATGCAAAGATGAGCAAGTGTGACTTCTATAGAGACAAGATTCAGTACTTGCGTCACATTATCTCAGCAGAGGGTATATCTGTGGACCCTGAAAAGATTGATGCCATTATGAATTGGCCTACTCCAAGATGTAAGATCTTTTATGGGACTTGCAGGATACTACCGGAGATTCATTGAATGATTCTCCAAAGTTACACATGCCATCACTTCGTTGCAAAAGAAGGGGATAAAGTTTGAATGGACATCGAGGTGTGAAGAGAGCTTCCAGCAGTTGAAGAATCTTCTCACCAGTGCACCAATATTGAAAGTTGCAGACCCAAAGAAAGATTTTGTGGTGTGTACTAATGCATGCGAACAAGGGCTTGGAGGAGTCCTTATGCAAGACAACCACGTGATCATATGTTACGAGTCAAGAAAGTTGAAGGAGCATGAGAAGAACTATGCCACTCATGATCTAGAACTTGCAGCCATAGTACATGCTCTCAAGATGTGGAGGAATTACTTGACGGGCAGAAGTTTTGAGCTAAGGACAAACCATTGTGGTCTGAAGTATTTGTTTGATCAACCTACTCTAAACACTAGGCAAGCGAGATGGTTTGATTTCGAAATCAAGCACATAAAAGGAAAAGAGAATAAGATAGTTGATGCGCTCAGCAGGAAGGTGCAGGAAATGCATGTGGCATCTCTTAGTATTTGCCAATCAGATTTGAGGCAGCAAATTGTTAATCATACCATTGGAGATGAATTGTATGAGCAAGTAAAAGAAAAATTGCAGCAGCAAAGTCTTGAGAAGAGGTATGAGGGATATAAGTTAGAAGAAGATGGATTTCTTACTTATAAAGGAAGAATTTATATTCCAAATGTAGCAGATTTGAGAAGAGTTGTTATGGATGAAATCCATCAAGCTCCATATTCTGGTCACCCAGGATATCAGGAGACAATTGCTATAGCCACAAAGCAGTACTTTTGGCCAAGAATGAAAAAGGACATGGCTGAATATATTTCAAGGTGCATGAAATGTCAGCAGATGAAGGTTGAGCATCAACACCCAACAGGTTTGTTGCAACCTTTGCCAGTTCCAGAATGGAAATGGGAAGTTATTTCCATGGATTTTATTATAGGATTGCCAATGACTTGGAGACAACATGATTCCATCATGGTTGTGGTGGACAAGTTGACGAAGGCAACACATTTCATACCGGTTGAGTCTACGCATAAAACTGATGACATTGCAAAGATATTCATGAAGGAGATTTTGAAATTGCATGGATTGCCTAAGGCAATAGCTTCTAACAGAGATGTCAAGTTCACTTCCAATTTTTGGAAGGTGTTGTTTGTAGATTTGGGTACAAAGTTGAACTTCAGCACTGCCTACCATCATCAGACTGATGAGCAAACAGAGAGAGCCAATCAAGTGCTTGAAGACATGCTTCGCATGTATGTGATGGATACACCAACCAAGTGGGAAGATTATTTACACTTGGTAGAATTTGCTTATAACAATGGACAACAAGTGTCCTTGGAGATGAGTTCGTATGAAGCTTTGTATGGCAAAAGGTGTAGAACACCCGTGACTTGGGATAGTCCAGTGAACAGGGTTGTGCTTGGTCAAGAATTGCTCAAGGAGATGGAGCAAGAGGTTGTAAAGATCAGGTAGAATATGAAAGCAGCCCAGGACAAACAGAAAAGCTATGCAGATAAGCATAGGGTGAACAGAGAGTTCAATGTTGGGAATCATGTTTACCTTAGAGTGAGGGCAAAATAGAGTTCCTTGAAGCTTGGAATTTGTGCCAAGTTGTCACCAAGATATTGTGGGCCTTTTGAAGTGCTTGAAAGAATAGGGCCAGTTGCATATAGACTTGCATTTCCTGCTAGCACTAGAGCTCATAATGTTTTTCATGTTTCTTTGCTTAAGAAATATGTACATGATCCTAACCATGTGATAAATTGGGATGTGATTCAAGTGGAACCCGAGGGAGAGTTCCAAATCAAGCCAATGCGCATCCTCGACATGAAGGTCACAATGCTCCGGATCCGAGCCATATGGCAGGTAAAGGTGCAATGGGAGCACTACAATCCTGAAAAGGCCACATGGGAACTGGAGGATGCCATGCGATTGGCACATCCATTTTTGTTCAATTCTGTGGCGCACTGAGGCGGTACTCGTGTAGCATTTTGTTCAATTTTGTAAAACACTGAGGACAGTTCTATTGAAAGGGGAGAGGAATGTAACACCCCGGTTTTGACCCCATTTGCATTAAAAATGTATATGATGTATATATTGTAATTAATCATGGTATGCATCTAAAGGCAAAATCCCCACCATCGATTTAACATTTTATGTTCTAGCAATTAAAATCGTTGCCGATGGTATATCATGTTATCCGGTACATTATAATTTTGGCGTCATGTAAATATGCATTTTAATTAAAATACCCACAACCAACTATGTCTATGCAACCATAATGAAAAGGGCATGATTTCCTAAGGATATGGAGGGGTGTCTAACCCTTAGGAGTCATTGGGGAACAACCAAGTGTCAATTGATAAACCCATTTAGTTGTCACCTATCTTTTGTCTTACTCACCATTTATCTCTTGTCTCATTCAACAACCTTTTTTGTCTTATTCTTGTCTCAACTACCAAATTAAATCCTCTGGAGTTAGTTGGGGGTAGTTATTGCCCTAGGAAAACATTTTTATATGGGCAGTGGTGTGTGGCAGGACTGTCAATCCTTGCCCACACACACACTCCACCAGGGAGCACGTTCATCCTCACGTGGGCAGGAGGAGAAGAGACCACGACCCCATTCTTCCATTTTTTCCTTCACACTGAGAGTTCAGGAGTTGTTTTTACCTTCCCAATTTTTCTGCTGTGTGTTATCATTTTCCTGATTTTAGCTTCTTGGACGTTTTCCTCATCATCAGACATCCACGTTGGGCTCTCTCTCTCTCAAAGGATGGAAGTTTCCTGTGTGTGAATTTCATTGTGTGTAGTCTCTCTTCACGTTGTGGGTCTGGGCATGTGAATCCACCTTCACGCAGGTCGAATTCCTTCCCTCACGCAGCTGAGAAATCATAGCTGGTTCTCCATGAATTTGAGTTGCTGTGAGTTTGTTGTTGAGTTGTTTTGGCCACAATAGGGCCATAAACGACTCTAGATTCGAATTGCTCAGTTTGGGTTGCGTATTACCCAATTGTCGTTCTGGTTTTGGTCTGTGGTGCTTTCTTTTCAATCCCAGAGCTGTTGTTTTGTTGTGCGTGCACAATGGTTGGTCCTTGGACTATTTGGGAGTGCAAATGGAGCCTGAGTGTGCTTGCTAAACCTAGTATGTGCAGGAGCCTCACTGAGAGGGCTAGAGGGTTGAATTTTCTCTCTACACCCCCTGAATAGCACTCGAAGAGAAGTCATGGCCTGAGGGACTGTGCAGCAAAGAAGGGGATGATTCCTTGTGTTGGGTGTGTCTGGATGTCTTAGAAGTCAGGCTAGCTCTAGTGCAGGTGTCCTTAGCTCCTCAGTGAGCCACTAGCTTAGCAATCAGCGTTTCTATCTCCTTATAGCCTGATAAACCCAACCGTGTTGGCTTGGCTGAGTTGTGTATCCTTTGGCTATGTGTGAGCCTGCTAGTTTCCTTTTCCTTGGGGAATCATGCCCATCTTGGGGGTGGCAATGTTGTTGAGAGATTAAGGAGCACACTAGCCTATGGTTGGGTGGAACGTTGCAGCGACATAGCTGGTTGCAGGACGAGCTTCTTCACAAGATAAGTATTCTTGTCTGTTTCATCTCTGCAATTGTATTTGTTGTTTAATGAAAATGATGAACATGCTAAATGCTGGAATGGAATGTAGTTTGCTTCCGCTGTATGATAAATAATTATGCATGTTTTATTTCAAAGCATTCCAATTTTTATCACGTGTATGTTAATGGGGCTAGTTGCTCGGGTAGATAGAATGTCAGTAGCGTCCTCTTCGTCGATCGGAGGGTTGGGGACGTTACACTGGAACAAGCCTACTGACACCAAACAAATGGAAAACATAAACTCCCTATATTCACTCTGATCCTCGGCGTCAAGGAAGTTTCCATTTCATTTGGTGCGCGAGGTTAAAACCCCCATGAATTCCCCCCCACTTACTTTCCTTCACCATATGAATTACATTGATAATTCCAAGCATGCTTGCCCATCGTAGCAAGCTTACCATTGTACCAAGAAGCCATGGAATTGTTCTTCCCCTTCCTTGTTTTCGTGTCAATGCTCAGCTTAAACCAACGAGCAAGGCCACCGAAGTCACCCAAGACATTAAAACCACAATCCACCACCACACCAAGGATTCCTACCACCTTCCATTGGCCTTTACCATTTGTCATGCTCCCTAAGCTATATCCCTCCTGCATTGAATCCATAAGCATATTATCCATCAAAAGTTTGTTGAGGTAGCAGGCTTCTACTAAGTCAATCTCCCTCTCCCTCACTTTAGTATCAATGCCTAGCTCGAGCCATCGACATGGTAATCTCAAGTATGCATGACAATAAAACCACAATTCACCACCTTACATAGGATCCATGCCCCATGCCAGCCATTCATACCACCTAGTTGGCTCATTAAATCACCTAGTGGGTGGAGTGCCATCACCCACATTCAAGAATGGCATTTAACCTTAATCCCATGTATGAGACAAAATTGAACTTCAATAAAAATATTATAATTCTAATTTTTTTTTATTAAAAAAGTAATAAAATACTTTTAAATAATAAATAAATGCATACCAATTATTATGTCTATCTAAAGGCATTTTTCAATGTGGTTCATGGCCCCAGAGCTCGTTGTGTTCACGAATCCAAGTTAAGGGGCCCACCTGAAGGGGTCTCACCTTGTCAACATTACATTGATATTTAACCCGGAAGGACCAAGAGAATTGAACCCCTAACCTCGACCATATTACATCTTGGTTCCAGAAAATCTAATCAATTGAACTACCCCTCGAGGCTATATGTATCCAAAGACATGCATACATTTATTATTTATTAAAGAAAAAATATACTTTTCATAATTAAAAATGAATAATTAGATTATATTGCTTTAATTGAGTTGAGTTGAACATTTAAATGTTTCTTTTATAAAAAGGATTTTAACCAATCTTACTAAACTCACCGAAATTATAAATTAAACATGTTTTGTAATTAAAAAAAGAAATTATTAAAATAATATTATTTTAATTTAGTTGAGTTGAACATTTAACTTGTTTTTTTATAAAAAAGGTTTTAACTAAATTTGTCAAACTAATGAAATTATAAGTTTTTTTTTTTCCACAGAAAAATAAAAATAAAAAATCGTAGCTTTATTTAAAAAGTTGCATTCATCAGATAGACCACTATCTTAATCAGATCAGTGTCCATTTGCTCAAAATGTACAACATAATAAAATGCATATTACAAAAGGTAATATTTGATTTGAAATCAAATAATATCGCCCATATAAGAGAGGAGAAAACCATTCATTACATCCAATAGGTAAGTATCAAAAACTTTGATAGATTTATATATCATCTAAATCGGTTTTTATATATAAAAAACATTCAAATAAGCTGTCAAAACAAACTTTTCTTATGACTGTCAAGAACCTGTCCCAAAATTGTAATATCAGTAAGAACCTGTCACTGTCCATACTGTCCACATAGTTCAGTAAAAACTAATCTATATTAGCCTGTCCAAAATAACCTGTCAAAACATAAATTTTCTTATGACAGTCATAAACTGTCATATAACTGTAACCAAGAAAACAAATATATATCATAAAGAGCCTGTCCAGAAATGTTGTATGGACCTGTCACTAAATTGTCCACACAGTTCATGTAAAAATCTGTCCCAAAACTAAGTCAATACCATTAACTGTCAAGAAAAAAGATGAATCAATGAAGTGCTCCAAATGCACCAACCCCTCCACCAGACAGAGGTAGACAAACTTAAAAAATCTGAAAAGTTTCATAAGTGTCAACTCCTCTATATTCCAGAATTTTCCAATGGCCTTCAATCACAATAGCACCTGCATTAGCTAAAGCATCAGCTTTAGTATTACTTTCCCGGTAGATATGCTTGTAATCAACTTTGGCAAGAAAATTTGAGATTCTAATCACCTCCTGAAGGACCCGAGTAAGAACAATATTATTTATTCTGAACTTACCAGTTACCCAATTGATCACCAACTGGGAATCCCCAAAAATCTACAAAGATTGAACACCCCGCTTTAAAGCCAAAATGATGAGCAGTTTTAAAGCTAAACGTTCAGCATAATTGTTGGTTCCCAACCCCAAACCAGCAGAGAAAGTAAAAAAGTGCTCATCAGATAAATACATGACGCCTCCAGCCCCACAAGTCTGAGGGGTTCCAACTGTCGAACCATCAAAGAAACCCCATGGAGCTGATTTATCAATTTGTTCAATAAAAACCCTCCTAATATTCGCAATTCTGTTATCCAAGGGATATGCATTTAGTAAACCCAAACATAAAGAAGTAACCAAAAAAGACTTGGGCTGAATCTCTTCAAAACAACATTGATTCTGAGCCTTCCATATAAACCAAGAAACAATCACATGTAATGATCTATACCGAGCCTCAGCATGTAGAACCCAGTTCTGAACACAATCCAGTATAGTTAATCCATTCCACAAATTGTTATATCTTAGCTTAACCTCAATTTCAGACCAAACCCTTCTAGTAAAAGAGCACTCAAAACCAATATGAGGATTAGTTTCAGAATCCATATTACACAGATAACACCTGCCAAGACCTTCTCTACCTCTTTGACATAAATTGTCCCAAGTTAATGCTTTCCCTAAAAACAAAAACTAACAGTATAATTTTGATTTTAGTGGACACTGAATTTTCCAAAGCCATTTCCACCACCAGAAACATTCCATCTCATTTCTAGAATGAATAAGTTGAAAGTAGCCAGCTTTGGGAGTATACTTACCAGTTTTAGACAAGCTCCAAATCAGTTGATCATCCTCATTGGATATACGAACATGACTGGTTGACAAAAGTGCAACATAAGAATGCCAGATACCAATTTCCTGCTCATCAAAACCAAGGTGATCAGCATTCAACCAACCTTGTTCCTGAAGTAAAGCTGTCCCCATACAAGCAATATCTCTTAAGACAAAATATCCTCCATTATGAAGTTTATCAATCATGGACACAGGTAAATTATGTCTCCATTCGCATCCAAGCCATGGGTCAATACCGATACGTACCTCAGCACCAGTCCCTATTTGCCACACAAGTGACTGTCCAATAAGATCAAAAGACCAAAGTACAGCTTTCCAACAAATGGAAATGCCTTTTTTCTTCTTCACATCACTCCTTATCCAGTCAAGTAAAGATAAGGGTGAGATATACTTCTGTATAGCAATCTGTGCCCAAAGTCTTGTGCCATTAATCAAATTCCACACATTCTTAGCAGGAAGAGATTTTGCAAAAAAGGCAGGTATTTTGAGACCCCAACCTCCCAAATATTTGGGATAAGCCAGATCCTTCCAAGAAGACCATGTTAGTCCAGAAGCCTCACCACTGCCAGACCATAAAAAATTGAAACATAACTTTCTGATTCTATCAAGAATACCCACCGGTATCCAAAAATGCATCCAGTAAACTGGAATGGCTTCAAGGACAGCCTTAACCAAAATTAGTTTTCCTCCTTTGGATAACATCTAACACTCAAGTTCTTTATTCTCTTTTCCACTTTAGTAATTAGCCAATCCTAGTCTTTCAAAAGATATCTGCAGGGTTTTAAATAAAAACCAAGATATTTCATACCCATCTCAATATTTACAACATTAAAAGAGAAAATATTCTGAATAGAAATCACCTCACAATCATGCATCCGAGAAAAATAAAAGGAATATTTATCCTTGTTAATAATCATACCAGAGGCTAAACAAAATACCATCAGAACCTCATATAAGGTTGATAAGGACTGTTCAGAACCATCAGTAACCAATATAATATCATCCACAAATAAAATATGGGGCAAAGTGATATTGTTGCCAAAAGAGATACCCTGGATGGCCCCACTAAAATGTACTTTATGAATGTACCTGCTCAATCCTTCTACCACAATCAGAAAGAGTAAAGGAGCCAAAGGGCATCCTTGTTTGAGCCCCCTTCCAGATTTAAAAAAAGAAGATGCCACCCCATTAATAAGAACATGAAAAGAAACAGAAGTGATACTACTCATCACCCATGTTATAAAAGGTACAGAAAATCCCATTTTAGTCATGATAATCCGTAAATATGTCTAATTTACCCGGTCATAAGCCTTGGATAAATCAATTTTAAGTACAACATATTTAAAACCCTTAACATGAATTGAATGTAAGCCTTCCTGAATTATACCAACTACTTCATGAATTTGTCTGCCAGGGAAAAAACAAACTGTTCCTTGGATATAACTCTACCCAGTATCTTTTTAATTCGAGTAGAAATGATCTTACCTATAATCTTATAAATGAAATTACATAAAGATATAGGTCTAAAGTCATTAAATGACTTAGGACAATCAGATTTGGGAATCAAAGCAATAAAGGTGGAGTGAAAAACAATAGGAATCTTCCCACTGATTCTGGAAACTTCAACAACTCTTAATATATCCCTTCCCATAACCTCAAAAAGAGCCCTGTACATTTCCACAAGGATCCCATCAGGACCAAGACTCTTATCAATTTTACTAATAGATAGAATAGATTGAATTTCTTCAATAGTAACAGGAATCATAAGATCATGATTTTCACTATCAGTAATATTAGAAGGAAAATTATCAGCAATATCCAGAATTTCAGGCAGATGTAAATTAGCCTTTTCTTTAAACAAAGATTCAAAGTGATGTACACCAACCCCAGCAATGGACTCATGACCCTCAACAAGATTACCTCGAGCATCTGCAATCATCCAAATAGAATTTGTAAATTTCCTATGATTTGCAAATTTATGAAAAAAAGGGGTGTTATCATCACCACAAAGCAGCCAAATAGCCCTACTTTTCTGTCTAGCCTCCTTTTCTCTATCTAACAAAATCTTTCTCTTTCTAGATTCCAGTTCATAAAGAGAAGCCTTATCCTCATCAGTGGAAAAACCAAAGCCAAACTTAGAACAAGCTGCCTCAAGTAAAAACTCAATCTCAATTAAATCTTTAGTATATTGTGCTTTCCATTTAACAGACCAACAAATAGAGACATTCTTAATCATTTTAAGATTAGCAGAAAACTGAGATGCAAGGGACAAAACAGAATTCACATCAAACACCTTCCAGGTATTTTTTAAGAGCAAAACCAGTTCCTCATTCTCCAACCAATGTGGGTTAAACTTGAAAGGAGAATGTAGTTTTTTATCATGACCCGTAATCTGTAAAAAAATAGGATGATGATCAGATATTCCCCCACATCCCACCCATTGATGAAAGCATAGATCATGTTCCAAAAGATCAACATAAATCAACAGTCTATCAAGACGTTTACTAACATTCTCACACCCAACTCCCCTGTTAGTCCAAGTAGGAAGATTTACATTAGGTAAAATGTCCACCAGACCATGATCATCAAAAAAATTTGAAAAAAAATCAGATAGACAATCAATCTTGGCCCTATCTCCCCAAATTTCAGAAATCCCCAAAGAAAAATTCAAATCCCCACCAAAAATAAACTTAGTATAGTGAGTACTAATAAAAGCCAAAAGATTGGACCAGTATTCTTCCCTATCAACATAAGGACCATATATGTTAATAAAACAAATCTCTATTTGTAATTCAATAGAATAAAGGGAAATGAATAATCCTGATTCCATTTCCTAGGAATTCACGAAAAGTAGAAATCGATTCCTCCAACCAACAAGCAATCCCCATGACTTACCTTTGGCATCCACAGAACAAAAACTCCAGCCAGGCAATAATATTTCCATATTACCAGCAAACAGAACCCCATCACCCATAGTTTCCTGAATAAATAGTACATCCACAGACTGATCAACAACCATCTTACATATAGCTAGTTTTTTAGGTTTACTAGCTAAACCCCTGCAATTAAGGATCATAACTATCATAGTAAAACCCTAACATGGGTATCCAAATCTCTAAGTACCCCAACATCATCAGAAGAAACAATCCCCTCAACAGCCCTAGTTGATTTAGTAAGAGTTAATAAACTCTTAAAGCCCAGAGCTGTGTCCAATACCTTAGAACTAGATCTCAAAAAGTAACCCAAACCAAGTCCTTTGTTATCCTTTATAGGTGAAGTAAACCCTAAATCCTTAAGGCTAGTCTTTCCTGGAAAAAAATCCAGATTAACCAAACCTGGCTTTAGGACAAAATTGATAAGGTTACCCTCCTCAAAATCAACCATAGTAGTCAGACTGAAAGGTTTTAAAGTCAAATCGCAAATCCCCACATCATCAACCGAATCAACACAAGTTGATAAATAGTTATTATCATTAACAGAAATACCCTTATGAACATCAGTGGATAAGTCTAAGTCATCACGTAAAATAACAGGAAGGGCAGCCAAATATACTTCAGGAATAGAAACAAGAGAAGTATCAGAAGGATTTTCATGTAGGTCAACAGGAATAACATCTTTCTTAATCTGCCAAACACTATTGGACTTGGGTAATGAAGACAACTGACTTTTCAAAAAAGGTAAGTGACAGTGAGCTAACAGATGTCCATATTTATGACAACGATTGCACCGATTGCACCTAAAGGGCAATCCAACATAGTCCAAGGACTGAGTAAAAGTAGTATTTCCTTTCTTAATGACAATGTCTTCAGCAAGACCATTGCGCAAATCAATAAGGACCAATACTCTCCCTAAACAGCAAATACCAGTATTTAAAAAAGACATATCTGCCTCAAGAAAAGTCCCAATAGAATTTCCAATCAACTTAAAAAATGCCAGAGACCAAAATTCGAATGGCAAATTAGGCAATTTAACCCAGATAGGTAAAGAGTCATACCTCTCTATTTGTGGATCAAATAGAGGCGTCCAACGCTTTAGAAAAAGTCCTGTATTCTCCCATTTCCAATTCCCTTTAAGAACGACTTCCACGTCAACTGGATCCTGAAATTTAAAGGCCAGCCAACCCCGGGGAAGTATGAAAACTTGATGACAAATTCTAACCTCTCTAGACCAGGTAGCAGAAACCCATCTATGTAAACCCTCAGTACTAAATTTCATGCCTCCAAAACGTCCCACAAAGGTAAGTGCATTGGTAAGTACAATGTCATTTAAAGAGACATCCTCACCCACTACCAGTAGTAAAGGTTTATCCAATTTACGTACACATTTACTAGTTTTCTTGCCAGCACCCTTCAATGGGCCATTAAGCACAAACAGGTCATCCCTAAAATCAACAGAACCCTCAATGATGTTCGGCACAGTGTTCTGAAAACCGACAGAAGGAATGATGGGCTCATCAGACACAATAGTATTCAGTTCTGAAAAATCCAAACGTCCCCTAGAAGGAGAAACAACCGAAGAGGAGCCAATAATATTACTACCATTCACCGACAATAAACTTCCATCCTTCATCAAATGAAGACCCAAGTTCTTCACGTTCTCCCTAGATAGATTATTAAAGGAAAAATCAGAATTCTTCCTGATACCAGACACCCTGTCCCCCACAGATGATGGCAAACACTGAAAATCCTCAGAGATCCCCAAAGGGAGAACTCTCGAGGAATTGAAAACCCAGGTGTTCTGAGGCGAACGGGCTAACGCTTTAGCCTCACATAAAGTCATCCCTTTACAAACAGTGATAGACAAAACCAAGTCCCAGAAACCACAACAGAAACCGACACCAAAAGGCCCCACCGTCAAATCAAGAAATATACCAGCTCAAAGAAACAGAGCGAGTAAAATCCCAAGAAACAACAATGCACCTTCCACCCAGGGCACAGAGCAGAACAAGAAAGACTAAGAAGTAAAACTACTACCGCCACAATAGAAAAACTCAAAGACACACCAAAATATAAGCCCGAAGCAGGATCCAAGACAAAAACACTAGGACCAGTAAATACCAGAGCTGCTTTATCCCTCAACAAGATATACCCAGAACAGTATATACCCAAACGAAACAACAAAAACAATCATATCGATGTAAGCATACATACCGATACATATGTCCAGCATCTGCTGCAGCGTAAAGGAAAAGCTGTCCAATCCTCCACATAAATGAACAAAACCAAAAACCAAAGGGACCAAGCAAAACAAGCCCTGGTTCTTCAGGCAACCAGACATCAATCGCCAAGAAATCACCAACAGAAGTGAGAAACCACCTCCTGACAAAGGAAATACCACCACAATCCTTCCAAACCATATGACAGAACCATGCAAACCTCCACAGGCCAACAACAACGAAAGAAATCGCCACGAAAAAAGCCGACCAGAGAGGGTTTCCTCCACCAAGAAACCTCAATGGAAAAAACCAGCACAAAGCCTGCCAACACTCCTAGAGGTCAACAAGAGAAAAACAACACGCGCCAAGAAAACACCGACAGTAGGGTAATCCACCACCCTGTCAAATCCAGCACTAGAAAAACCAAACGAAGAACTGCAACGTCGCCAGGAAAACAATAATGTAAAACACGAAAAACCCCAGGAAAGAACCCGACGCCGAAATCAAGAGGGACAATAAACCACAAACCTACACAAATCCCTGACCAAAACCATCGGAAAAAAACGTATCCACGAGAAGCAAACCCCAAGTGTAGTCTCTGCCCACATCCTCCAAAATCCCCGAAATCAAGACCCCGACGCAGGGTTTTCACCACCTTATCGGCCTCAACAAAGGAAAACCGGAGAAACTGCAGACAAAGAAACTCCGCCAAGAAAAAATGAAGTGCAATCCAAAACCCACGAAAAGAACCCGAAAACCAAACCAATAGGGACAATAAATCAAACCTGAACAAATCCCTGATCAGATCCACGAGGACAACGTGTCCACGGATGACAAATACCAAGTGTATCCCGTACTAGATAATCATCAAAACCAAAAAGTCGAAATAAATGTTTGTACCATGCCACCTGTTCAATCATCCGCACCTGCAATCAATGGAGCACAAACAAACCATAAAAGCGACGAATCCACGCGTATCAGAACAAGTACGTTCTGTCATAGAAAACCTCCTACCGTCACGCCAACGTCTAGTTTAATTAATAATTTTAAAACATTTTAATTTAATAGTTTTACATACCTAGGTTTAATTTAATAATTTAAAAATGTTATAATCTAATAGTTATTTATAACTCAAATTTGATCGCATAATTTAGAAATGTTTTGATATAATAGTTATATATAGGTTAAAGTTAAAGTTAAAGCTTGACATGAAAATAATTGGATAACAAGTGAAATTAGCAACAAAACTGCTTATGCTCGAGGATGATATTAATACTATTGAATATCATCTCTTATATGATCCAGGTTCTGATATATTGCAAGAAGATCTAAAAAAGTGTCTCTCTTCCAGAGGAAAGATGCTTTTACACAAGGAGGAAACTCTTAGGCAACAGAGTCGTGCCATTTGGTTACATGCTGGGGACGAAAATACTCGCTATTTCCATCATTTTGCAAACAAGAGACAGATGCACAATTATGTTTGGGAAGCGGTGGATGGAGATAACAATACTATTTTTTATACGGATTCCATAAAGAAGGTGGCCTAAAATCATTTTGTTGTTCTTTACAATGAACCTGATAATTATTCTATTGAGGATCAACTCGGTATCATAAAGCTTTTTCCCTCCTATGTATCGGCTGAAGATAATCTATTCATTTTTAGCCCGGTTTCGCTCAGTGAAGTTGAATCTACACTCAAGATTTTTGCCAAGGATAAAAGTCCAGGGCCGGATGGATGGACTGTGGAGTTCTATTTACAATTTTTTGATCTCCTTGTGGAGGATTTGGTGGTAGCGATAGAGGATTCGCGATTGTCGGGATTGATTCCTAAGTCTCTTAATAACACCTATCTTACCCTTATCCCTAAAGTGGACAGAGCTCATCCTTTGGGGATTACAGATCAATCGCTCTCTGTAACTTACTATACAAGGTGATCACCAAGATAATCGCGGAGCGTCTTAAACCTTTTCTTGGTCTTCACATCTTGCCGAAACAATTCGGCTTCCTTCTTAATTGCCAGATACTGGAAGCGGTTGGTATTGTACAGGAGGTCTTGCACTCTGCCAAGACGAAGCACTATCCGGCGATATCTCTCAAGCTTGACCTTGAAAAATCATATAATAAGGTCAATTGGTCGATGTTGTGACTCACTCTCCTTCAGATTGGGCTTTCTTTTGACTTGGTTTAAGTGGATGATGTCCTGTGTTATCTCTGCAAACTATGCGGTGCTGATAAATGGTACACCCTCAGCGACTTTCAACGCTTCTCGGGGTATCCAGTAGGGTTGTCCATTATCACCATATCGATTTCTCTTAATTATTGAGGGTTTGAGTCTACTGATTACTCAGGAAAAAAAAGAGAAGAAGATCAAAATCCCCAAGGTTACAGGGCCGATCTCACTAACTCATATATTGTTCATTGACGATGTCATAATGTTTGGGGACGGATCATTATTAGAATGGCTACACTTCAAGTCACTGATCAATCTCTTTTGTACAGCCATGGGGATGACGATTAGCTTGCGAAAATCCTCTTTTTGTTTCTTAAATATGGCCAAGGATGAAATCCGTTGTATTGGATCTGCTTTCATATATCCTTGTCATTCTATGGATGATGGACTTACCTATCCGGGCTTCCAGATTAAACCTAACTGCTATTGCATTAGCGACTGGAAGTGGTTACTGAGGAAATTTCAGTTTCAAGTTAATAGTTGGTCTCCTCGGTGGCTATCACTGGGTAGCAGGGTGACTCTAGCTACCTCAGTACTTCAATCAATTCTGGTATACTGGATGTCCCTTTACATCTTACCGATGCAGATCATACAAAAATTACGAAGGTTATTGTTTCACTTCATTTGGAAAGGCCTTCTCAGTGCCCATAAATACCATCTGGCCAGTTGGAGCGCTCTATCTCGGCCCAAAAAATGGGAGGTTTGGGGGATCAAAGACCCGAAACACTTCAACCTGTTGCTATGTGCAAAGAGTATCCAGGTCTGTGGGGATCACTTATTAAATCAAAGTATATGTCTAGACTACCGGTGGATATCTGGTTTAGAAGAGGAAATTTTATTTTTGAAAACTCATCACTGATTTGGCGAAGTCTTTTGGCGACTCTGAACATTATAATTCCTGAGCTTAGTTGGCAAGTTGGTCGTGGCACTTTGATCTATATCGGGAGTGATCCGAAACTGGGAATGCAAAACTCTATGCTGTCACAGCCTTTACTGGCGAAATTATCCGATCTGAATTTACTTCATCTTACATAGGCTTTTGTTCCTGGGTCTGGTATTTTTCCCCTGTGGCGGTTTGCCTCACAGCTGGGTCTTACGGGGGCTTTGGCAATTGAATGGTCCAGATATATCAAATGCCTTTATGAGACAGGCATCATCTTAACTAATTCTCTGAATCGTATAATCTGGAAGGATAATCAACAGATTGGAGCAGTGAAGGCACATTTGGCATACATTATATCCTTAAAATCAGTCGAGTTGCCGGACCTTAGATGGTGGCACTCAGCCTTATGGCGGATGAAGATTGTTGGGAAGATAATATACTTCATCTGGTTGGCCATGAACAATAAAATCCCCACATGGGCCCAGGGAGATGCATTTTGTTGTGCTGCTCCGAAATCGACAGATCATATGTTTGGGAGTTGTCCTTATTTCAAGCGAACGGGCCATGCACTGTGTTAGCAACTTGGGGGTGTTTGGTGGTGGGAGCTCCCTTCCTTAGTAGAAAACTTCAAACAGTGGCATTCACGGTCTGGAGTACCTTTGACGGCTCTCTGTCTCTTCTTATGGGAACACTGGAAGGTTCGTAATGTTAACATTTTTCAGGATGTGCCTGTCTCTCAGGCTCTTATCATTTCAAAGGTTTGTACCTCTCCTTATCTGGAATTGTCCATTTCAAAGAATATACTGCCTTGACAGATTAGTCTTCCAAAAGAGCAAGGGATTGGGATCACCGGTTATTTCAAAGGTGCTGCCAATGCGGGCAGTTGTGGCGCTAGTATTGTTAGCTGGGTGAACAACTATTTTTCATATAGTCTTCATATGGGCGCAAGTATTGGCTCGAACACCAGATCTAAGCTACTGGCTCTCTAGGGATTGCTCTACTTTACCTTATATAAAAACTTTATGCATTTGCATGTTCGTGGTGATTCAAATGTTATTATCGAGTGGGTAAAAGGAAAATTTGATTTACATGATGTGGAACTTGAACACTAGCTATTCAAGACAAAGGACCTCTTCAGACACTTCAGAAATCTGTCATTTCAGCACGTATTCAGAGAACTCAATACTCTGGCAGATGAACTCTCGAAGAAGGTAATTGGAACTGAATTTAAGGAGATCCATTGGCATGAATTCACAGATGGCTCTCTGACAGACTCGGGGGTTCTCCCTCTATACTAAGCTTCAGTCACACTATCTTTTATGATTTTTTCGACAAAGTTTTTTCTGGAATGGTACCTAAGTTTTACTTTAACAATTCTTGCTTTGACAGTACTTCTTACTTTCAATTTTATGTCTCCTGTATGGACTCTTTTCTGGATGACTGGCATTAGCTACTTACTGACCTATGATTATATGTAACCGTTTTGGTGTCGATTTGATGACACCGTTTTATAAAAATTAAAACTATTTTTTCTTGTGTGAAAAAAAAACACCTTAAGAAATGGTTTAATCCAACAACTTAAAAATGTTTTAATTTAATAGTTTTACATACCTAGATTTAATTTTAGAATTTAATAGTTATTTATAACCCAAATTTAATCTCATGATTTACAAATGTTTTGATCTAATAGTTATATATTGACCAAAGTTAAAAGTTAAACTTTGACATGAAAATAATTGGATAATAAATAAGAAGTCATAAGAAAATGTCATTGTGATATAGGAAAATTAAAATTGTATAGAGATTTTATAAAATTTGCATTTTTTTACTAACAAAACTTTACCAAAATAATTTTTTTCTATTAACAACAAAAATGCTAAATAAATTATTAAACTTTGGTCAAACTTTAGTATAATGTCAACTAATTAAAATATTAAACAACATATTTGTTTGAATAAACCAATAAATATTTAAAAAAAACAATCTTTATTTTCATTAATACGTTGGTTTATGAAATGTGAAAAAGCTTAATTGAACATCAAAATAAATATTTGATAATTTTAGCTTAAACAATTTATTCAATAAATATATATACATAAAATATTATAATATGTTAAATTTTTAATATATATTTAAAAAATATAATATCTAGATAAAAGTTCTATGTGGTGATATAACTATATTCATTCATTGTGATGTGATTGTCATATCTATCAAGATTTGTCATTATGTCTATTTTAATAAACATAACACTTATAGTGATAAGGTATAGACAATCATTGTGATATATATATTTTAATTTTTTAAAATATTTTTATATCTAGTAATTTCATTTACACACTAAAGTAAATTAGTGAAATCATTAAAATGAACCAACCATAAAATGAAAAAGTAGATTTAAAAAAAATAAAAAATATATAATTTTATTTAAAAAATATTAATTTAATATATGAATTTTATAAAAGTTATGTAAAACTTTCAAAAAATATACATAAATTAATTAAAATTAAAACTATTGTTTGACTAAAAGATAGCTATAAGGGAGGTATAATAAATAAGAAGTTATAGGAAAATGTCATTGTCATTTAGAAAAATCAAAATTGTGTGGAGATTTTATACAATTTGCATTTCTTTATTAACAAAATTTTATCAAAATAAAAAAACAATTTTTTCTATTAACAATAAAAAGGCCAAATAAATTATTAAACTTTGGTAAATCTCTAATATAATGTCAACTAATTAAAATAGTAATCATCTTATTTGTTTGAATAAATCAATAAATATCTTTTTAGAAAAAAAAATCATCTTAGTTTCATTAATATGTTAGTTTATGAAATGTGAATTTTTTATTTATTGAATATCCAAATAAATATTTGAAAATTTTAGTTTAAAAATTTTATCCAATAAATTTATATAAAAAAATTATTATACTTGGTTAAATTTTTTATATATTTTTTAAAAAATATTATATCTAAATAAAATTTATATATAGTGATATAACTATATTCATTTATTGTGATGTGATTGTCACATCTATTAAGATTAGTCATTATGGCTATTTTAATAAACAATACACCTTTGACATTATTAGATTTTATTTCTAAATTTTTATAAAAAACACATTATAATATATTGATGTGTATATATATATTTTAAAGTAGTTTATTATATTTAAATAAAAGTTGTATATAGTCATATAGTTATAGTCAATCATTGTGAGGTGATAGTCACATCTATTAACATTAGTCATTATTACTATTTTAATAAACAAGGCACTTGGCATTGTTATATATTTTTAATTTTTTTTATATTTAACAATTTCATTTGCACACTAAAGGAAATTAGTCAAATCATAAAAATGAACCAATCATAAAATACAAAAAATAGATTTTAAAAAATAAAAAATAAAATATAATTTATTTTAAAAGTATTAATTTAATGTATGAATGTTATAAGAGTTATGTAAAACTTTTGAAAAAGTATATAATTAATTAAAATACTATTGTTTGACTAAGACAAGTATAATAAGTAATTATTTCTTTGTTTTTTTGTATAGAACATTTATTTATTGATTTATAATTTATATTACATTTAAATGATACTTCTACTAAAACCAACTTTAATTTATAAATGTTAATATTTATACTTTAGATTAAGTGAATATAAGAGTAAATATCAAATATATAATAATTTTATCTTCTAAATCTCTTTTTTTCTTCTTTTTTTTAAGCAAGCACTCATGGAGTTTCGAATCGGGTGCCTTAACAGTACACCCATTCACCTTCTATTGTACACCACTTGGGCCTAAATCTCTCCTTCTATCTATATAGTAAATTTTATATTAAGCATCATATAAAAAAATTTATTTTTTTTAAATATATATATAGAATTTGTTTATTTATTTATTAATGAATGACAATAACATTTTGGAGGAAGTGACTTCATACAAATATCTTGAAAGAACTAAACTATTGAGTAAATTATTAATGCAGGGTGGAAGTTTATTATGGACTTCAAAACAATTGTAAATCAGCGAACCTTCGGCTTTGGGATAAAAAAAACTCCTCTTTGAGACTCTTCTCACTCCTCTTATCTTAGAGGGATGTGAAGTTTGGAGTTGCAACATCTTTAGAGAATCGTAAAGAATGATAAAGCAAATCCAAAAAACATTGTATAACATAAAATTTCAAAATTAAAGGTAATAAACCATATCCTATCCTCCTCTTAGAAGTGAGTCTCTCCCCCATTGAGCATGACTATGACTATATACTATTTTCTTGTAATTGGGGAATCAACAACTGGGATGGGGTTGGTACTCACATGACACAGGATCCAGGGGTACAATTCCGTCCGCTAGCACTCTGCCCCTAGGTGCAACCACCTATCCGACTACAATGGAGCACAGGTTATATAGGATTTGAACCAACAACCTCTTATAAGGATTACACGAGCTCTGTCTGTTGGTCTACACCCCGACGGGCAGCATTGACTAGATACCTAATGTCTAAGGAAATGATAAATAACTTGGGAGACAAGAGGCTTCTTAATATTACTCCATACTCTAATTAAAACCACACGAGACTTAAGCAATGCTGGCATAAAGATGACATGTATTGGCTAAATCGTTGGAGAGTCAAGGAAGAGATCACTCTACAGAATATTGATAATATTAAAAGTATTATTCAATATAAACTGAAGAAGAAGTTGTGGTGCAACAAAGAATTAGAACTTAAGGGATAACTGTGACATTATAAGGAGGTTATCAACCATAATCTAAGAGATCAAAAGTATTTCTATGATTTAACAAACACAACGAAATAAAATCATCATTGTTAAAATAAGAACAAACTCTCACAAATCCGGATGCAGATGTTAATTGTCTGACGGCAGAACACGTGGCGACCGTGAGGCGGCACATGACAAAGGGATTGGGATAGGCAATGCAAGGTGGAGGTTGTACGATGACCCGTGGTGGTGTATGAGACTTCAAGGATATTGGGATGGGAGTACAAAGGTAGTCAGGCGCAGTATTGGGCAAGTCAGGAGCGAGACAAAGAATAAGTGATGTTCGTGGGGAATGTTTTCTCAAAAAGGTGGATGATATTCCATGGGTATCAACAATAATCTGGGTGCGTGGAAACTAGGGAGAGTAACCATCATAATTGATGTGGATTACGACATGCAAGCAAACAAGTTCTATATGGGAAGAAGTGTGGAGGCAGTGTTGTTAAAGTCTGTCGTTGGAGCAGTCCTCAAGGAGGAAGTGGGTTTCATCTCAGGAAACTCAGTGCGCTGGGGGTTTGAGGCGATGGATCTGAGTGAAGAGGTAAAGCGAAAAGCAACTGCTAGTTTGATGCGCACCTACAAGGAGAAGTTGAGGGCGACTCAAGCGACATGGCTATACAAGGCAATCACAGTCTATTCGAGAAGAAATTAAGGAGGTAGAAAGGGTCTCTGGGCATAACTTGACGAGGCTAAGCCTATGGATGACTTCACGACATCTGATGAGTAGATCCACGACCCTGGCATGACCAAAGCATGGCAGGAATTGTATGAGAGGGCGATAACAATGTTATGGGTAATGAAGGAGCCCTGACTCACGTTTTGTTGGAGCATGGAGAGAAAGACAAGGGAGATGAGATGCCTGTGCAATTTTGGAAGGAGCATCATGTTGACACTCGCCTCATGCACAAAAAAATGATGTGATCACTAAGAGATTGGGTATTCCATTCTTGCGCAAGCAGGATATCGAGGGGGGATCTGCTTCAAATGCGTCACAATATGGCAAGTTCAAGTTGTCGGACGACCGCCAAGTTCCATGATTACAACTCCAGTCTTTGTTGATGGATCTCTTGTATGTCTTAGTGACAATTGGTTGGGACAGCGTTGCTTTCATTTTTGTAGTCGTTACTTATAGTTTTGGGACTGGTCTTTATGCTTAAACCGACTGATGTAGACAGTAAAAGTCCCTATTTACTTCCAAGGAAAAAAAAGTCCCTATTTCCCCCCATTGGGGAGGGGTAGTTTTGGAGACATGAATGAGTAATGCATATATGCTATGTTTGTATGTGGATATTAGATTGAAAGGGTGGGGATTTGTTTTTACAGAAGCAAAATTTAATTCTCTTGTTGATATATAATATATAGTTTTCTTGCTTACAAAAAAAAGAACAAACTCTCATAAGCTTCATAGTGAAACAGGGCGCTAGAAAATTCATAATACGTTGTGGGATGAAGTAATTTGTCATATTTGTGACACTAAGAGGATTGAAGATAAAAAATAAATTTCTTATACAATGTCCTATGTATACCCACATTATAGCACAATACGCTGTGGGATGAAGCAATTTGTCATATTTGTGACACTAAGAGGATTGAAGATAAAAAATACTGTTCTTATAGAATGTCCTATGTACACCCACATTATAGCACAATTTCAAAATATTTGCTACAATATTGATCTTCTTAACCTAACTCATCACAACTATGGTGATCTAAGATTGCTTCTCTTAAATTTCTCGAGATGAAAATACAATTATAAAGAAAACCAAGTGATTCCTCATCTTTCTTAAAGTATGATAGACCAAAGTTGGGCTCGAGTGGATGTTAATAACCATCAACGTCATCATATATGATTAAAATATAAAAAATACTATTACAAGTATTACATTCTTTTTAAGTTGATATGTATGTGTTACCCAACACTCCACAACATCTTTATCATAATAAGTTGTAAAGCTCCTCACTACTCTCATGCAATAGTGTATATATCAAATATCTTATATATGGTTATGAAGTTTAGGGTGCAACATCTCTAGAGAATCATGGATAAGGATAGAGAAAATCCAAAAGTGTTTCATAACTTAGAATCTCAAAATTAAAGAACATACACGATTCCTAAAATGTCGTGGAAAGAAAAAAATTGTCATCTTTGTGATACTAAGAGGGTTGAAGATGAAAAACATTTTCTCATAGACTGTCCTACATACATCCATTACACAATTTCAAAATATTTGATACATATTGACCTTCCTAACTTTTTAACTCATCACAACTATGATGATCTGGAATTGCTTCTCTTAAAGTTTTCGAGCACAAAAATAAATTTCTAAAGAAAACTAAGTGCTTCCTTACTTTTTTTAAGGTCGGATACACCAAAGTTTGGTCTAAGTGGACATAATAATAATCATATGATTAAGATATAAAATTGTTATTACAAGTATTTTTTAAAGTCGACATGCAAGCATTACCCAATACTTAACAACATATTTATCACAATAAGTTGTAAAGCTCCTCAATACTATCATGGAATACTTTATATTTGAAATCTCTTATATATGGTTGTGAACTTTGGGGTGCAACATCTCTGGAGAATCATGAAAAAGAATTAGCAAATCCAAAAACATTTCATAACTTATAATCTCAAAACTAAGGCAATACACCTTATCCTATCCTCGTTGTAGCAGCAAGTCTCTTCCCCATTAAGAGCATGGCTATGGCTAAGAACCTAATGAAAAAGAATACGGTAAACAACATGTGAGATAAGAGGCTTCCTAATATACGTCAAACTCTAGTCAAAGACACATATGGCTTAAGCAAGATGGGCATAAAAATACCAAGTCTTCGCTAAATCGTTAGGGAGTTTATTATAAGTATTAAACTTTTTAAGCTAACATGTAAGCACTCCCACGTACATGACAACATTTTTATCATCCTCAACTATAGAACATCTCATTACTCTTGATACAATAACTTATAAAATCTAATAAACTTGAAAATATTAAACAATCTTCCATATTACTACAATCGACAAAGATTATATCATGTATAGAAATTGAATCCAAAGCCTTAAAAATTTATAAAGAAGTCGAGGATTAGGCCCTTTATAAGCAATGCGTAGTGTGTATAACAAATTGAAATATTGAAGCTAGATGTCACGGGGTCACTTGACATTGGGCTTTCAATCGTCTCAAGACTCGTGCGACACTTCCCAATGCCTAGCTGAGGGTGAGACCATCTCGACAGGTTCACCACTAGACCACGCGTAACCTTTGTGGAAGCATACAACTCAACACTTAACACTTGTTACACGTATTACCTTGGTTACAGTTAGGTTCTTATAATTGCCATTGAATCTATTCTCTCAGGTCCTTCTAAAGGTATTCTCACTAAGGAGCAACATACTCATCTGTCCCACTTATATGCTAAAAGGCAAAAAATCTTGGAACACTTCCATCTTACCTGGCAGTTGAAAAGCAGAATCAAATGGGCATTACAGGGAGATGCCAATACTAAATTCTTCCATGCTGTTGCCTCGGGAAGAAGAATTCATAACACGATCTGGTCTCTTGAAGACAATGAGGGCAATCAGATTGAGAATGAGGCTGCTCTTAAGGATTTGGGCAAAGCTCACTTCTCTAACATTTATAAGGATGATGGATCTACTAGGTTAGAAGACCAACTGAAGGTGGTCTCCCTCTTCCCCAGATTGATCCCCAGTGAGCACTCATCTCTCCTCTCTCAGCCGGTAAATCTCTTGGAAATCGAACTCTCTCTTAAGGCATTTAAAATGATCGCAGCCCTGGCCCGGACGGATGGCCTATAGAATTTTACCTGCATTTCTTTGATCTTTTAAGCCCTATCCTTTTAAAGACTATTGACCAGACTCGGCTCTCGGGCTTTATTCCTCCCTCTTTGAACTCCACTTTCCTAGCTCTTATCCCGAAGAAGGATAAGCCCCGGACCTTTGTTGATTTCAGGCCCATCTCCTTGTGCAACCTCCTCTACAAACTCACTGCTAAAATTATAGCTGGAAGACTGAAACCCTTCTTAGATTTGGGTATCTCTCAAGAACAATTTGGGTTTCTTAAAGACCGTCAAATTTCTGAGCCCATTGGTATTGTTCAAGAGGTTCTCCACTCAGTCAAAACTAAAAACCTCTCTGCCTTTGTTCTTAAACTGGATCTTTCTAAGGCATTTGACCGAGTGGACTGGACTTATGTCAGGTTGATCTTGATTCAGATCGGTGTCCCCCTTCTCACTGTTCATTGGATTATGGGATGTCTCACTACTGTCAACTTCGTTGTCTTGATTAATGGGACTCCTTTGTCTTTTTTTACAGCCTCACGAGGAATCCGGCAAGGATGTCCTTTATCCCCCCTCCTTTTCATCCTTGTCATAGAAGGCCTTAGTCTTCTCATTCGAGATGCCAGATCCAATGGTCTCATACAAGGTATAAAAATCTCACCCTCCCTCACTCTCACTCACCTCCTCTTTGTGGATGACGTAATTCTAATGGGCTCGAGTACTCTACTAGACTGGTCGGCCTTTGAAGTCATCCTTGAGAGCTTCTGCAAAGCCTCGGGAATGAAGATCAACTTTGAGAAATCTTGTTTTCTCTTTTACAATTTTGATACTGAAAGCCAAAATGTCTTCTCTAATGCTCTGCCTTTCAGATTGCTGCCCCTTCAATCTAGTTTCAATTATCTGGGATTTTACCTGAAACCTCTTGGTTACAGAGTTCATGACTGGCTGTGGATTCTTCAAAAAATGGAAAAAAGGATCAGCCACTGGACATATCAGTACCTCTCTCTAGGGGGAAGACTAGTCCTTGTTCAGGCTGTTTTGTCTAGTATCCCTGTTTATTGGATGGGACTCGCTCTTCTCCGAGCTACCATCTTACAGAAGCTAAGAAGAATAATTTTTAATTTCTTGTGGGGTTCCACTGACAACAAAAGAAGATTTCATTTGGCTTGTTGGAGAGATCTCTCTTGGCCCAAGAAATTGGGGGGATGGGGTATAAAAAACCTCCACTGGTTCAACCTTTCCTTGTGCCTCAAACACTTGTGGAGGGTGAAGGCCTGTGATTTCAAGTTCTCCATTCCAAATATCTAAATAGCTCATCGGTGGTCGAATGGCTTAGAAGCAAAAGATTTCATTTTCGATGTGCCTCTATTATATGGAGAGGATTTATACAGTCTCTTCCATGGATGGGCTTACATTTGGCATGGCAGGTTGGTGATGGTGTAAAAGTCCTCCTTGGTATCGACCCGATAGTCGATCTTCACTCCACATTCAACCTCCCTGAGAATCTGAGATCTTATCTTGAAGATATGAATATTTGCACTCTTGCTCAGGCTCAGAATACCCTTCAGCATGCACAGAGTTACTGGCTTTCTGCAGAGAACTTACATCTTGGTGGTGCTTATAATATTCTATGGAAGGACTATACTGAAGGATTAACAGGAGCAGGCATACGGCTTACTGACCAAGTTGATGATCTTGTCTGGATCTTTAAAAGGACCTCAGGTACTGTTACTGCCAAGGATGCTTATGACAGCATTGTCAACTCTCACTCGCACCCGATAATAAGCTCGGTTGACTCTCTTCTTTGGTCCACAGCGTTACCTGTTAAAATCTCTTGTTTTATATGGGTCTCCCTTCGAAATAAGATACACACTTGGGAGAACCTTCAGAAAAAAGGTTTACACGGCCCGAGTATTTGCGTCCTTTGCTTCTCTAAAGAAGAGACAGTGGAGCATCTATTTATAAATTGCAGAACATGGAGATTGGTCTCTGAATATGTTTGTAATCTCCTAAATCTCATTGTTTTCTCACATGATGTTTTCTCTTGAAGAAATGATCAATGGCTGGATAAGGAAGCTGCCCAGAAATTCGCTTTACTCCACACTCCCTTTTCATATGATTTGGATCTTTTGGAAGGCTCAAAATCGGGCCATATTTGATGGAATTAAAAGGAATATTTACAGTCTAATCCAACATATTATTTCTACTGTCCAAGCTACCCCGGGATTGACAGTCCATAGTGGGAAAAAAAGAAGAAACTTGGGGCTGCCCCCTGCATGGTTTACCCATGTGGCTTTATGGATGGAGCATCAAACAGATTGATAGCTGGAGCAGGTTACTGCATATATATTAATGAGACCCATCGCCTGGAGTTCTCGCTGGGGGTTGGATATGGCACTAACACCAAAGCGGAATTGCTCAGCTTATGGGCAATTCTGTTCACTTCCCAAATGATGGGGATCCCTCTCGCTCATGTATACGGTGATTCACTAGTAATCATCAATTGGGCATTGGGATTGACTGTGCTCTCCCCACCTGAGCTCTTTCATTGGTGCAGAGAGACTAAAAAACTCATTGTCGGCTTCAAGGAATTGTCCTTCTCCCACATCTATCAAGAGCACAATCAGATAGCTGATCGCCTATCCAAAACTGCACTCTCTTATCATCAGGGTAAAGGCAGTTTTCAGGAATATATTGAGAACCATTTGGTTTCTCATGACTCTTATCAGCTCTTCTGAGCTTGGTAAAGGGATGATCTCTCTCCCTTCTATTTGATTCGATTGTTAGAGTGTCCTCTTTTGGATTGTTGTTTCAGCTCTTTTTGGAGCTCGGTAGATGTGGTTGTGAGGACAGTCCTCTTATTTATGATGAGACAGTTTTCTGATGGGATCATTCTTTTGCTGTTAAGCCTTTCCCCCTGGCAGTACTCTCAGGCAGTTATTGGAATGTAACCCACTTAAGTGAAGAATGTAATGATGACCTTTGATTCTTTTTGAGAATAACAAGGACAGGGTTTTTTTCTTTCTGAAAAAAAAGTTAGGTTCTTATAAACACTTATCCAGTTTCAACACTTAGCCAAAAACACGACACTTGCATCCCACATAATACACAAGAGAACAAAATATTGAGGTGGGTGCCCAAATCGACGTGCTCAAACTTTATATGAGAAACAGAGTTACAGTTACAAAAAAGGTCAGGGCGTCCTCATGGACCATGGACCAATCTGACCAACCATGGTGCCCCTCCCGGCTTACAAACAAGAAACCCCAATGTTTTGCCTTGTCTCACAAATTGTTGCATTTCTCTACTTGCCTTTGTGGTTTTGCCTTACCACCGACCTATACCATGCTGCACTCATTTTTATGCCAAGTTCATGCTCCCAACCGATCTAAGTTTGCCCCTCCTACGGCCTACTCCCTGCCTTTCCACAGCTTGCTAGGTCGCACTTAGCCTCTTTCCCATACTTGGTCGAAATTCTATTTTGCATTGCCTCAAGCCATCGGCACGCTTTTATACTTGCGTGAGGGTGCACCCAAGGCTCCACCTTGTGGCGCCCCTCACCCACATGCTAAGTATGTCGCGCCGGCTTCCACTTGCTCTTTGCTTGGGCATGTTCCCTTCTCAGCATGCTCCAACCCGAGCCAAGCCTTGCCTTGCCGCACACTTTGTCTTCTGTTTAGAAGCCTCGTGCCCTTGTGCCCATACCAATGCACTCGTCCACTTGCCAACCGGCCCATGCTTGTCTGTCGTTGATTTCCTTGCTTGCTAAGCTAAGGCCCTAGGTTTCCAACCTATGCTCACCAAGTCCAAGGGCTCTGTGGGTTTGGGTAAACACCTAGCCTTGTCTTGTCGACACGACACCCCCAGTACTTGGTCGCTTTAATGCCCACGACTTAGTCTCTATGCCCGCATCTTGCTACACCCGTGTCCCTTTGTCGAGTAACGCACACACTGAGCTCCCAACTTGGCACGCCCAAATGATTCATGCTCTCAAGTTGAGTTGGTTTCCTCATGCTCCTTGAGCTCTTGGGTGAGCTTCCACGCAAGCCTGTCTCGAGTGAGTGAGGCAGCTAAGTGTTCTCCCGCACAATGTCGTGACATCCTCCCCCACCTCAAGTAGTTTTTGTCCTTGGCAATGTCTCGATAGCATTTCAGTAACTCTGGAAACCTCTACCAAATTGTTTCCTACTACACCCAGTCTAACTACTCGGTCCACCCCTACGCTTCGTCTCTACTAGTCTGCATGGTGTGTCTCCCCTCATCTCTCTCAACTGTGCAGGTGATCAGTCTGCCCAGTTGGAGTTCGTCGTTAATTCGTCCCAATGACCACTCTACATGAGTCTCCAAAACATGTTGACCTCTGTGTCATGCAGGGAAGCCTGCTCGCTTGATCCCACCTTCGCACTCTCACCTGTCGTCATAGATGCCATTGGATTCTTCTTCCAGCATGCCTCCTACTCAAAGCATCCACAGTCGCGTCTACCTACGCCAAAGGTAGAAGGTTGATGCCTTTGTCTACTCTAATCAAGAAATGGGGGAAGATGGCACCCTTGGACATCATCGAAACTGTCATCCAATCTTGGTTCTCTTGCAACCTGCCTGCTCAAGTGTGGAAGGAGTGAAATGTTACCACCAATCGTGCCATCACCTTGAACAAACAACCATCATGATTTTAGGTCGTCTAGCCACATCTTCCCATCTTCAACTTAAGTGCCTATGCCACCACTTTATGCACCTTTGTTTGCTTTGGTAGCTACTATGCATCCCATCTGACAACTCTGATTTTTCCCCATGGTTGTGCAGAAATCAGCAAGCTTTTCCAAGCTTGTCAAGGCTGATTCTTCAACCTTTTCCATGGTGTTCACCTGCTCCTCCAAACGAATGATTAACTCTAGGCTAGTTGGATCCAACACCCTACCAACATAATTCTCTTCTTTGTCTTTCCCGTCATCTACATCCTTGTGAAGGTCTATCGCACTTGCGAAAGGTGTCATTGTCATAGATGTGACCTTTCCACCTCATTGCAGCTCCCTTACTATCTGCACCATGGTTGAGTCATCTCGCCAAAGAAATGATAAGCACTCTGAATGAGGAATAGGAGTTTCCTTGGCTCTCCTCATGAACTCCTGCCCAAGATTGACGTCAAATTCGTCTAATGGAATGATTGTGAGGCTCCACTCTCCAATCTTCAACGATATGCAATTGGAATGTCCAACCACTTTCTTAATACTTGAGTTCACAACCTTGAAAGAAGATTGCCTCGTCTTGATCCACAACCCAAGCCTTCTTACAATCTCTTCCTTCATGAAGTTGTGCACGGCACCACTATCAACTAAGGAAACCACTTGTTGCCCATTCACTCCCACCAGCACGTAACACAGTCTTGTGCCATTGAACTCGTGTGATCGTTGGTTCCTCTAGAATAGCGTTTAGCATCTGCATCACCGTTGAAAACTTTTGTGGTCTAAGCAAACAATTCTTCGCATAATGATCCTTTGCACAGATGTAACATGAGATTAACTTACCCTTTTCATCGGATTGTTTCGCACTCTCAATCTTCTTGTTTTAGTGCTTGCCACCCAACTTTTGTGGTCTAAGCAAACAATTCTTCGCATAATGATCCTTTGCACAGATGTAACATGAGATTAACTTACCCTTTTCATCGGATTGTTTCGCACTCTCAATCTTCTTGTTTTAGTGCTTGCCACCCAACTTCAGTTTGCCTTTCGTCTTCTTCTTGAATTTTCCCTGCACTCTCTCGTTTCCTTCTTCATCTCCTTTGGACTCATTTCTTATGTCCGCACGATAATCCAAGAGCTCGTTGGCTGCCAAGATCGCTAGTGCAAGAATATGTACACTTTGGCATCGTAGGTCCGTGTGTTCCCACAACTGTAAGCCCTTCATAAAATGATAGAGCCTATCCTCATCGCTCATATCCTTTATCTCCAAAATGAGGCTCCTGTAAGCCTTTATGTTTGCTTGGACTCTTCCAACATGCTTAAGCTTCATGAGCTCATTGCAGGAAACCCAACCTTGGTTCCTAGGCCCAAACTGAGCTTTTAAAAATACCTTCATTTGGTTCCAATTTTCAATCCGTTCTATCTCCTTCCCCTCGGCCACATCTTTTGCCCTGTTTTTCCACCACTGCTTGGCAGTGCCTATGAGAAACATCATTGCAGCATTAACCTTGGCTTTGTCCACACTGTTGTTCATCTGATCCAAGTATTACTCAATGTCCCAACGAAAGTTTCCAAGTAACTTGGCATTTTGAGTACCATCATATAGTTAAGGTTCTTTCATTGTGATTTTCATGGTTGTTGTTGAAGCATGTCCACTTGTTAAGGCCTGTTTTAGCAAGATAATGGTGTCGTTTTGATCCTTCATGCTTCATGACTCATCCCTCCAGATCATCTTTGTGCACAATGTGACGCTGGGGCATGTCCACCACATCTTCCAACTTAGCAACTCAACCATATTTCGTTTGCTTCAACTCACCAATGAATATGTTTTAGACTTGCACTCTTCAAGAGCCTTGTTGAACGTCTTCCGCAATCGGTCCACCTCTTCTCCCATGGCGGCTACCTTCTCACTATGCTTGCAAAGTGCACTAGCCATCTGCTCTACACTTTTCTCAAGCGATGCGAGCTTGGTTTTGACCTTGGGTGTTTTTGGCACTGAACCCCCATCATGTTCTCCGCGAAGAGAATCTTCTCCTGTGTCTGAACCTGTCTTTGGGTTTGCCTTGGACTCCAACATCTGCTTTCTGGTGTGTTTGATCATCGCAGACTTACTCATTTTCACTATTGTTGCAGCGCACCTCCACCAAAGTGCTTTTTTGATGGTTTGCTCAATGCCCTCTTGCCGAACTTGCCAAGAGTTTGCACACTCAAGCCTGCTCTTCTGCAGTCAACATGCCCAATCAAGCAATCGTGGATTCTGCCTGCCTTGGACACTCTTGTCCACCTGCTTTTACCAACGTCAAGATCCTGACGCACCTGACTCGTCCAAGTTGACCGAGTCACTACTGTCTTCCAAGTCGCAAGTTTGGACACTTCTCTTCCTAAGCGTGCTTCTATACTTAAGAGCACCCATCAACTTGCCCTATGGTGCTTGTCGTCTATTGGGTGTGCTCTTGGCACCAGCTTCCTCCAAGACTTCACTTGCAACCTTCAATTGTGCCAACCTTCCACACTTTCACGTGCTACTTGAAGTGCTTCTCCGACTGAACTTCTAGATTTCATCCTTGGATTTCTGTCATTGGTGTCCTACTCAACACACTTCTTTGTTGTTATACATTGTCGCGATACATATAGCAGTGACGATGCATTGTACACAACACACTTCCGCCACTCTTCAACATGCACACCCAACACTTGCCACATCACTTGACAACCAGCCCTTGGTGAATCCCTTCAATGATTTTCTAATCTCGCTACCTCATCACTACCCCAACCAAGCATTATCAAAGAGCTTTTAGAGCCTTTCCGCAAGACTACTCTAATACCACCTCTTTTCCAAAAGAGTGGTAAAGAGCCAAACTTTTGCAAAACAATGCTCTGATACCACCTATCACGGGGTCGCCTGACGCCCGGCTTTTCAACTGTCTTAGGACCCGTCTGGCACTTCTTGATGCTTAACCGAGAGTGAGACCAACTCAACAAGCTCATCAACAGACTACACCTAACCTTTGTGGAAGCATACAAGCTAACTCTTAACACTTGTTACACTAATTATCTTAGTTATAATTATGTTCTTATAAACACTTAGCCAAAAACATAACATTTGCATCCCACATAATACACAAGAGAACAAAATATTGAGGTGGGTGCCCAAACTGGTGCGCCCAAACTTTATATGAGAAACAATGTTACAGTTACAAAGAAGTTTGGGGCATCCTCATGGATTAGCCTCACCAATTGTGGTGCCCCTCTCGGCTTACAAACAAGAAACCCCAACGTTTTCCCTTATCTTACAAACTGTCGTGTTTCTCTGCCTTCCCCTGCGGTTTTGCCTTGCAACCAATCTCTGCCACTCTCAGCCAAGCTCGCACTCCCAACCCGAGCTAAGTCCACCCCTCCTGCGGCCTTCTCCCTTCTTGGCCACAGCTTGCGTGGACGCACTTAGCCCCTTTCAAACACTTAGTCGAATTATGTTCTGCCTTGCCTCAAGCCATCCAAGCACTTTTATACTTGCCTCTTAACATGAGGGTGCGCCCAAGGCTCTGCCTTGTGGCGCCCCTCACTTGCACACTAAGTATGTAGCGTAGGCTTCCACTTGTTCTTTTCCTGGGCATGCACCCTTCTCAACATGCTCCAACCCACGCCAAGCCTTGCCTTGGTGCACACTTCATCTTCCGTGTGCAACCCTCGCGTCTTTGTGCCCATGCCAATGCGCTCGTCCACTTGTCAACCGGTCCACGCTTGTCTGTCGTCGTTTTCCTTGCATTACCAAGTTAAGGCCCCGGGCTTCAAACCCGTGCTTTGCCAAGTCCAAGTGCTCCGTAGGTGTGGGTAAGCGCCGAACCTTGTATTTCCAGCATACCACCTCCGACACTTGACCGCTTTGATGCCCATGCCTTGGTATTTAAGCACGTGTCTCACTATGCCCACACCCGTTTGACCAATCATGTGCATGCCGAGCTACCAACTTGGCACTCCCAATGGTGCCGTGCTCTCAAGTCAAGTAGGCTGCTTCACGCTCTTTGAGCTCTTGGGCGAGCTTCCATGCAATATCGTCTCAAGTGAGTGAGGTAGCTAAGTGCACTCCTGCATGAAGCCATGACACTAGAGCTTCATAGTTTATAAAAATAATTAATGAAATGAATTATGATATTTTATAATCATAAATGTATTATGAGTCTAACGAGTAAGAGCATTTTTTTCCATACACCTTTCACAATTCAATAAATAACCTATATCTCAATCTATCTCGATAACAAACTCAAAATTGAAAAAAAAATCTCCTAATTGAATGAATAACCCATATCTCGATCTTTACAAGTGGCTTGCATGTATACTTTTAAGCTAGGAAAGTCCAAAATATACTATGTTATGAATCTCATAAGGAGATTTTTGTATTGTGTGGAAATGATCATTCCTTTAATCTTCGAGACTATTGAATTTAGACTATTGGTACTTGCGAGAAAATTGCATATCCCTTTAATCTTAAAGACCTGAAACTTTATCCCCAGATGGGGTGTTAGTGTGAAATGGCCAGTCTTGATGATGATTAGACCGATGCAATGGTGGGAGATTAACCCAAGGAGAGGGGCATTTACACCCGATCAATTCGAATGTGTGTTTCACTTGTTCGTCAATCTCGCTGCAGTTATGACGATGGGATGCAAGAATGTTGGTGAAGGCAGGCTTCAAAGGGTTGTTAGATAGTGTTACGAAATTGTTTTCATTTCATCGCGTTGCTCCTCCTCCCAACTGATGGTGAAGGTAAATGTTGAGTTATTCCTACAGTGTTGCAAAGGAGGTGTTATTGTACTCCTTAGACACAGTTCCTACAGAGTTGTGATGGTTAGAGAGAGGCTTCAGGTTTCAAGTCGTGGTGGTGGACATCAATGTGCTCATATAGTGATGGCAGATGGGGCGATGGCAGATCGTCTAACCAACCTGGTAGATGCGTTGCTCAACATCAAAAGTGATGCCAATAATCTTGGCAAGGAGTTGAGAGAGAAAACCCTCACTCTCACTCTTCAAATAAACGTTGTTCTGATCTGGGTGGTGGAACTGCAGAGGCGCTACATATTCCTCTCCCACAATTCCTAAATGCGCCTTCGACAAGAGAGCAAAAGACTCCTAAGCAAAATACTTCAGTGAATGATAGTGAAGATCCTAGGAAAATGATTCTAGGAAATGAAAGAGCTAATCATGGAACACAAAATGTGAAAGAGGAGGGAGAGACCCGCAGTGTTGAATCGGTCGTTAACACAAAGGGAGGAAAAGATGAGACTTTGGAGCATTCTCCAGGTCACCGATGCCTAAACATGCATCTCCCAATAGAATGTCCTAGTAGCTAGCATGCCAAGTGTCTTTGTCAAAGACTGGTCTGTTTCTCAGTTGTCTGTTCAAAGTTCATTCGAAACTTCCTGGTTTTTTCAATCAATTTTCTTTTGGTCCAATATCGGCTATATGTCTTTATGTTGGGTATGTTGTTGAATACACAGTTGTTAATACCTAATTTTGAAGATGTCGGTCTCAACTTCAATGTCTTATAATACTCTATGTTTTGTAATCAAAAGTCTGCTTGATGTATGCAAGCAGTTGTTGCAAGTCTGGGAAAATTGAATTGGAAGCTAAATGTAGAAACTCCCTATTCAATCATACTTGTTTTTATGCCTAGTAGAAGGTAATATTAGATTAGTTCTTAAAAGCAAAAATTTTAAACAAGATAAACAAAATAATATCTAGATTGTAAATGGTTCTTGTGCTCTCAATGAACTAGGTTGTTTTGACGAGGGTCGTGGAAACTCTTTACATATATTTTTCCCATACTATAATATAATGATCAAACTTATAAAGAAAAAAGAAAAAAAACTTGAATCTTTATATCATTTGAGCTTTTCGTATAGAAAAGAATCTACGACCTTGAACACATCCAAACTTGCACCAAACACCACCCCACACTCGATCATAAAAGTTTTCAACGCACTTATGGCAACATGGTCAACTTAACATTTTTTTTATGGGTAAGACGTTCAAAAATGGTGGGAATTTGCCAAACCGAGATTTTCTTTTTATTATTTTTTTAATAAAAGCACTAATAAAGTATTGGTAATTTAATTTATAATATGATATTCACGCGTTAAAGATGATCGTGATATCTATGAAAAAAATAACAATAATGATTTTTATTATATTTTCAAATTGATTATGTGTTTTTCATTATTTTGAATAAAAATATTTCAAAATCAATTTATAATCAATTTAATTTACTAAAGTTTATTTAAAAATGGATAAAAGCTATATTTTTTAATTTTTAAAAAATATAATAAGAAAACTCCATATCAATTTATAATAAAATTAATTCATTAAAATTTATTAAAAGTTGATAAATACTAATTTTTTAAATATTACATTAAAAAATTATAAAATAATTACACCTTTATACATGAGAAATTAAATTAAAATAAATTTGAACTTATTACATCCTATTAATAATAACAATAGAATATAAACAAGTATAAACTTTTAAACTACTTTAATGTTTTATTTCAGGGCAAGGACACTTGAAACTTAGAGTTAGATTATTGGCTTTTGAGCTTTGCACATGGGGAGCAGAAGCGAATCTAAGACCTTTAAAACATTCAAAATCGGGCTCAACCATTTGAGCCCACACTTGTAAAACAAAAATATTTGTCTACACACCTTTTAGAATTATGACAACTCTAAATTACCTCCACCACTTTTAGAAGGAGTTCACTACTTAACCGACCATTTGCATCGATTGGACGACCTGGCTCGCGTGAGCGGTCACATCCGACGTTGCCGGTCGTCCGATCGGTGCAAATGGTCGGGTAAGTAGGTTACTCTCTTTTAGAATTGTGACAACTCTACATTATCTCATCACACAAGGGATTATATATATATAATATATGATAATATATAAAAATAAAGAGGGATTACGGTGTTATATATATGATTTATTTCGGAGAGGGGAATAAATTTTGTGAGTTGATTTTTTTGGGAGTTTAAAGATACAAAAATTACATTTCAAAATTTTTGATAAAAAATGAGCTCACAATTGTGTTGTGTTAGGATTATTATAATCCTTTTTTGTTCATATATAGTCTATTGATCATTTTGTCTAGCATAGGGAGACATATTTACTATACTAGAGTATGGGGAACACATATAGAGGTTAACTGCCACTTACTGCATGTGCATGCATGAGTTTAAGTGCCTCTAAGACCATTCCCTACATTTTAGGAGCCACTATGAGTGCCACCAACAACCTCCATCAGTTGGTTGTGGTAGGTAACCAGTTATGCTGAGTCAACCTTCAGTTACATTCAGTTAGATCACTCTCAGTTAGTCTTGCGCCAGTTTTGCATGGATGCATGGGAAGTGGTGCATTTTTCCACCTTCCTTGTCAGTTTAACTGGTTTAACTAGTTTAACTGATTGTCGGACTGATTTAGTTATCCAGAGTTAGACTAGTGGCTCCCATGTAGTGATTTAGAAACTCCTAGTTAGCCAGTTAGTTAGGTTGAGTTGGTAGATTCGAATCTTATCCACATTATTTGGATTCTCCTTATTGTAAAACTGTTGTGTACTGCTGGAAATAATGAAGATTAATGTAGTAATTAACTGATCAATTCTTATCAGATTTGTCTCAAATTTGTCTTGTTCAGTGTACATTATTCTTGATATTCCACTGCACAATACTACTTCTCAATTGCTCTCATTTGCATGTAGATCAATGGTTCAATAATTTAACATGTTGTTGCATAGGCTATGCTACGTTATGTGACAACATCTCCCCCATATTGGGTTATAGAACACTTCACTATGTTCAATGCAATAAAAAAAAACTATTTTGCTAATAAAAGTTAATTAGTATCATGTGTGTGCGTAATGCTTTCTTCTAAAAACAAAATAGAAATGGATATTTATTTTTATATATAAAAAGTTGTTGTAAAACCATACAACAAAGAGTACACCAAGTTCTAAATTTAGACCTAAATGCCTCAATGGAATATAACAAAAGATACAATACTTTTATAGCTTATACATAATGCAAGTAGAGGCTATTTCAAACCTATTTCATATATTATAGTGATTGACACAATGACCTAGAAGCAAAAGACATGTAACTAACATAGACTTAACTAATCATGACCAAAGACATGCAATCGGGTCAAGTGTGGTAAAGCGGTAAATTGCTGGGAGTCTTCCATCACTGGCCCAAGTTTCATTCTCATGGTGAGGGTGCTTGCATCTAAAATTGGGACTCCTCAGAGTGACATGTTCAAGGAGTGATAAAATATAAGTTCCCGA
This sequence comes from Pseudotsuga menziesii, assembly GCA_001517045.1. Taxonomy (NCBI): domain Eukaryota; kingdom Viridiplantae; phylum Streptophyta; class Pinopsida; order Pinales; family Pinaceae; genus Pseudotsuga; species Pseudotsuga menziesii. The sequence goes on from LPNX010724887.1 coordinate 256,924, forward strand.
CTCAAGCCAAAAAATAAGGTGTGTTGTTGAAAAAAAAATCATGACCAAAGACATGCCAACTGCGAAAAATATCCATTGAAACATCATCACGAATAGGACCAAGATCCCCAAATTCCCATTGGTTTCCTGTCAATGCTACTTGTACTCGTTGAACCTTGTCATCTTTTGCATATTGTTCTTCATTGAGCTAGTAGAGACTTGTGGTAATTCTACCAAGGATTGGAAACTTCTCGCAAAGCACAAAATCATGTTATGCTACATTCTAACTCAATTGCCATTTTTTCATAATTGGTCCTCTACTATGTGCTTTTAACTCAACCTATTTTGTTTCCTACTTCTCCATGTGCATACTCATGTACTCAACCCTTGGCACATTCCTTCCAATTGGCAAGCTAAATGTCTCAACATTTTCTTAAACTCCCATTATTATTGTTACCTCTAAGAAAGGATGAACTTTCCATTATAAAAGCCCAAGTTTGAGTTCTTAAGGTACCTCAGACTCCACACAATCAATCTCGTATCCAATACAACTCTATGCTAGGCAATAAGATTGCTAGTGGACCCATCAATGTCCAAAGCATGAAAGATTAATCCAAAACAAGAGAAAGATAGAATAGACAAGTCCATTTACCTATCAAATATATTATTGAGTCTAAAACCACCAACAATCTATAAGCGCGAACTCTCTAATCAAAGCTATCCACGTGAAGAAGCAAAAGGCATACACAGTCCTCTCAACTCCTCGACCTGAAGAAAACAAAGGTTTCTAGAGCATTGTTCTCCTCACATACTCCATGTAGTGCGAACCTAATTCAAAACCATCAATGTTTAACGTAATCCCACCTTCAAGTCTCATATTCATAAAATCTATCATAAACTAACTCTTGCATGAGCTTGTAATCAAATGTGTAGAATTGCATAGGCGTGAGGGAGAGTTATATCCTCTCTCTCATGCCCAATAATTTGACACTTTGGCATGTTAACTATAATGTCCCCTTTGACACTTGGGCAATGTCGTCCATAAGTCACCTTGCACCTTGCATGTGAATGAGGTAGTCAAATTTCCTAGGTTTGGATCGTTAAGTGGGTGAAACCATATATATGAGATTAAGGAATCTAAAACATCTCAAGGCATCGCCCATTTTTTACTAGAATACTCTATCCAAATATATTGTGTGATTTTCCATACCATCAATAAGTGAATTGCTTACCCTTCAATTATGAAGAAGGATAACATAATGAAAGGAGTCAATGAGACTATGGATTCTTTACAACATTCTAGATAATGGTGTGCCTTTACTTTCTTAATAAACCAATGATTAGGGAGGAGTTACCAAATATCATGACTAACTTGATTTGTTGAAACAAAAAAAATAAATTCAAGGAACAATGCTTGAATCTCTGTGTGGTTATTGGTTGTTATCCCAAGTCCCCAAAGGTCTAGTTCAATTCTAGTTTTCCATCAGGGCCAAAGAAGACCGTGTCCTACACCTACCACCCCTTGTGTTATCAGAAAGGAATATGATCAAAACATTGGAGAACATTTTTGTCAAACGCAATGTGATTTTGACACTATTAAATGATGTTTTAACTAAATCTCCAAATCCAATGTATGTATAAACACTACTAAAGTTCGAGAGAGACTTGGATGAAACCAAACCTTTTTGTACGAACCACAACAAACTATTGGCACATTGTTTAACACAAGCCAAGTTAAGAAATTGTTTAAAGAAATGTGAAACATTTCAACATGTTTCCAAGTCATATGGAACGATTTCAATACCTAAGACCATTTCAATCACTCTAACACAAGGGGGGCAATTTTTGCAACTTATTTATTAGTATTCTTTGCTATAAGTTTATCCAATGTGAAGGGGTTATTCTTCATGTTGCTCTCCAGGTTCATGATTACATTTTAGAATATGGATCCTACGTAATAAGAACTAGAGACTCAATGTCATTTTTAACTATCAATGGTTAACAATTCTTAATGATTACATAAGTAACAATCAAAACAACTACCTCACATTTAAGCACAATGGCCATTATTACACAAGGACTAACCTTCATGTGTAATGAAGTAGTATTCAAATTAAAGCCACACAAATAATGTACTCAAAGCACACCACTAATACACAAAAACTAAACATTAATACATATAAACTAGTATTCAAATTAAAGCCAGGTAAATAGTGTACTAAAAAAACATCACTAATTTGACATTTATAAGTCATCTTAAATTTATGCCATGCATTATGTATAGTATCCATAATTAATTCTTCTTGAAGCAAGGCCTCCCCAGTAATTCAATCATTTAAAATCTTTTAACAATATCAAGAATGAGAACACACCATTGAGTTCGATTAAAAAAAAGCCCAATATTATCAAATGGCTTCTAAAATCTATTTATCAACTATTAAACCTTTAATTGGCTATATCCTTGTTAACCTAAATATATTAAACATTAAAAAGATTTAAAATTTTGAAATATATATACTTACGGATATTTAAAACGTCAAGATTAAGATGAATATCTATGAGGAACTGCTATTTTCTTCTGCAAAAAATGAATATCTATGAATCTTTATTATTATTATATCTATATATTTTCTTTTTTTTTTATAATAAATTTTAATCATAAAAAAGTGAGACAAAACACACACATTTACGTTTTTGTTAACCTTAATGCAACAAAATAACCTTAAAAAATAAATCCCTAAGTTCTCGTCGAAATTATTTCAAAAAAGCTCATAATGTAAAATCTCCTCGAAAATTGACCAAGCACTACTAAATCCTAATGTAATCTTTGTTATTAAAAAACGAATCAAATACAGCAAAAGATATTATGAATTTTTAAATAAAACCTTCAAAACTCTACAATGACATTGCAAAATCTAATGTCAAAGCCATAGATTATGAATTCAAGAAATACACTCATAAATATATATACATCAAATCATAGCGACGGAAAACTATTAAACAACACTAGAGGATTTCAACTAGGTACAGATTTTACCGATAAGGAAACATTTCAAGGTAACGAAAACATATATATAGACACGTATGCGATTTATCTCTTTCAAATGTATTTTAACTTTTTTTCTTTTCAGGAGGAAAAAATACCAGACCTTGATATTCATATTATGAATCAAAGGACATCATATACATACAGCCTTTATGCCAATCTTCTATCTTGCGTGACAAGCATCATATTGGGAATCCCTCTAATCACTAAGATATACAAGTACAACCTTCAATCCTTGTTGCAAGAGCAAAAGAAAAACACAAGAACCTTCATGCAAACAAAACTTTAGATCAACAAGAAGAGAGGTGATCCTTTTAACCAAAGAGATCGGACAAATCTATGAGGAGCAGTGATGACAATCAAGCTTATCCATCCTGAGCACAATGAGAAGGCTAAAAGTCTCATAAAAAAACCCGATCCAGTCCATCATAAAGAAAAAGAAGTATCAAGTGCCAAAAAAGAAGGGACCGAGTCTCGGCACCATGCTTTAATAAAGCTGAAAATTCCCATGATCAATGATCATGCCATCAAGATACTCAGCGAAAAATCCGAGGCCAGGATCTAAAACCAAAGCCTTCTTTAAAAGACAATCAACCTGTTGATTGTGCTCACGATAGATATGCTTGATTGTCAATCGAGAGAAATTATACATAAGGGACCTTATGTCTTTGCACCAGTAGTCCAAGCTAGGAGAATCCAAGGATGCACTCCTGTTTGCCCAATTAATAATGACTAAGGAGTCTCCAAAGATAGTGAGGAGAGGGATCCCCAAATGCTTTGAAACAACAAGAAGTGCCCGAAGAGCAAGAAGTTCTGCCCAGGTATTGGTGCTCATGCCACAACCCAAAGAGAACCCTAGAGTATGAGAGTCACTCAGTAGCAGTACAAAACCAGCACCACCAATGTTCCCCGTAGTGGCCCCATCAAAGAAGCCACAAGGATAAAAGATCTGTGGTCTGATTCCAATACATCTGATCTTCTTCTTCAGCTTCGGGACAAGGTACAAGTGAAAGAGATACTCAACCTGGTGGATGATGTTAGACATTGAAACCTTTTTATCATAAAAAATACAACTGTTTCTCATTTTCCATACACTCCAATAAATAAAAATAGGCAAATAGTTGAAATCAAAGTGAGCTAAGAATTTCTTAAACCAGAGTTCTAAAAAAGAACTAACAGAGCAATTTAATAAGGGAGAAACACATAACTGCTCACAAATGACAAAGAAAACGCTCTTGGTCGTGATACAATCGATAGAAAGGTGTCGTACCGAGTCTTCACCATTCCTACAGAGGGCACACATGCCAGGTCCCAACCATCCACGTTTCATGAGATTTTCCCAAGTTAAGATGTGATTTCCAACAATGAGCCAAATAAAGCACCTGATTTATAAAGGGATGCTAAAAGACCAGAGGAGTTCCAAAAATTGATTTTGATACAAGGCAGGCTCGAGATAGTAGTTTGAAATAAGATCGTAACCCAGAGCAGCAGTGATTTCCCCATTCTGTCGATTATGAGTCTAGATCAGAGAGTCGTGCGAATGATTGAGTCTAATTCTACCGTGTTCAAGCCCCGAGATATACTTGTCCCATAATAATTTCCACTCTCTCCCCAATTCCAAATCCTCTGCAGTGAGCCAGTATCCCCGAGCCTCAAGTGAAAGATTACGGGCATGTGCCAGGGAGGAGATGCCATAATCTTCAAGATATTCACAGAGATCCAGAGGGAATAAGGTCAAGGTGTCTGTGCCCACAATCGGATCCAAGCCAATGAGAGTGTCGACCCCATTCCCCACTTGCCATGAGAGACATCTTCCAGCCCAGGTGAGCGAAAGAAGAAAGCCATTCCAAATCACTGAAACTCCATTTGTAGAAAAAGACTTTTGACTAATCCAAGACACCACAGAGTGTTTCTTTAAATATTTTGTGGACAAAATTTGATGCCAGATCCCAGTCCCTTTGAGGACCATCCATAAGCTTTTTAGACGCAGAGAGAGACTAAACCAGTGCAAATGCTTAATACCCCAACCTCCGAGGGAGGTATGTCGTGAAAGAGACAACTAGTCCACCAAGTGGTACTTTCTCTTTTCTGCAAAAGAACCCCATAAGAAAGAAAAAATCAACTTTCTGAGCTTGTCTAGAATCGACTTAGGAATAGGAACAAGAGCCATCCAATAGACAGGCATACTGGTGAGAACAATCCTGATCAAAACAAGTCTACCCCCCAAGGAGAGAAGCCGATGGGTCCAATGCTTAATTCTCTTCTCAAATTTTTTTACAAGCCAGTGCCAGTCCTTCAACCTAACCAAATAGGTTGTGAATGTAACATCCAATAAAGTCCTTCGTATTCTAAGGTGTCTTACCCAAGATCTTGGTGTCTAGTCAAGATCTTCGTGGAAAATGATCTATTTTTAAAAGTTAACAAAGTTATTATTTTGTTATCTTTAAATGCTACCCAATATCTTGTGGAAAATTTTATACACAATAGCTTCATGGTCATTGAATTTTATTTTATTACTCAATTCTATTTTTAAAACAACAAAATTAATAATTTGATGAATTTTCTATTTTTAAAAGTTAACAAAGTTATTATTTTATTAACATCTTTGAATGCGAGCAAAGTACTTCCTAATCTAAGGTGTCTACCCAAGATCTTGGCGTCTACTCAATATTTTGTGGAAAATTGTCTACCCAATATCTTCATGGTCATTGTATTTTAAAAAAAATAAAATTAATAATTTGATGATTTTTTATTTAATTATTATTTTTATTTTGAAATGTATATAATGTTTTCAGATTTAAAATTAAAGTGTGGTTTTAATAATAAATATAGAATTTTAAAATCACTAAAGTGTTCGGTTTAAAGTTATCACTTTTGGATGTAGTACTTAAAAGTCTAAGGGGTAGTTTAGCTGATTGGAGATTTTGAGTCTAAGACCAAAGTTGTCTAGGTCATAGGTCCTTCAAGGTTAGGCTCCAAAAAATGGAGCTTAAAGTTATGCTAAAAAAATAGCTCATTTAATTTCATGATTTAAATTACAACTTGTATAAAACCATGGTTACACCAAAAACCTTAAATCAAGTCAGATACTAAAATTTTGGTTACAAAATTACCATTGGTAAAACCACATTTTCAAACCAACTTTTAATTTAAAAAATAAATAAATAAAATGATATCTATTATTAAAATAATAATTTAAAATTGATTTAAAACATTGTTTTATAAATTTTACTTATAAATTATTAATAATTAACATTATAATTTTTAATAATATAATATTACTTTAAAATCATAATTTTAATCACTAACTAAAAAATACCATTTTCTTTTACAAACATATCTCTAAATAACTTGCACACTCCACGACTATTAACATTATATTATTAAAAACATCTAAAAATAATTAAAAGTATTCTCAAAACATCTAATTGAAGGAATACAAATTAAATCAATGAATAGGAAAGCAGGATGGCGGACGGAAGAAAGGCAATAATAAAGTATGTCGGCGACGGGAAATGGAAGACAATAAATAAGGGTATTTAATGTAAAGAAAATAATTGAAGCAATAAGTAAGGGTCTTTATGTCAAAAGAAGATAATCGAAAGGCAATGAGTAAAAGTATTAATGTCACAATTAAAAAACAGTCGTACTGGGTTTGATGAATAAATAAAGAAGCAACACGGAGGAAACGGGAAATGGAAGAAGAATCAAAACATTAATTTTACATTTAAGACATAGCCTTTAGACAATGCTTTTCTATTAAAAAGTTTTGGCAATATTTTTTTAATAAATCTATGTTCGGATAAGTATTTATATTTGGAAAAAATATTGGTAATATTTTTTAATAAATCTATGTTTAAATAGATAAGTGTTTATATTTTAAAAAAAATGACCATATTTTAAAAAAAATCTATGTTTGCATAAAGTTCATACCTAATCTATAGATAGTTAATAACGGACATAACTAGAAAAAAAAAAGCCAATAACAACATTTAACAAAAACATAACTCCTAACACTTAACTTATAACTTCAACCTAATTTATCAGGGTAGGTTAAGATTCAACAGAAAATTTGCACAGATTTTCTTTCCATCATTGTAATTATAATAAGGAAATGAGGTATTTCTATCATTGTAATTATCGTAATGTAATTCGGTTTGGGTTTGTAGATGAAATAATTCGCCCAGCTTCTTCAGCGTTTAGGGTTCTGAAAGGTTAAAATTCAAGACCAAAACTAATTAAGCCCGCGCCACCTGCCCAACGACCTAGAAATTTCTCGATTTCAATAGAATTCTGAGTTTCGGCCATCACACAGTGTAGGTGGAACAATGAGAATGTATTACCAGTACTTAGTTCACTCACCCGAAAAATTGCACAGCTTCTCGTTTGTCTCATTGTAATTATCATAATAAAATTGGGTTTAGTTTTGTAAATCGCTCAGCTTTCTTCAGCGTTCAGAAATTCTCAAGGATTAAGAATTCAAGATCAAAACTAAATAATGTAGCTTATACATGCCCAACAACCTAGAAATTTCTCGATTTCAATGAAAACAGATTTGTAAGTTTCAACGATCACACGCTCAGGTTGAGCAATGAGAAAGTATTACAAGCACTGACACAGCTAGCCTCCTAGCCCTCTCCCGTGAATCGGACTGAAATTTCCTATAATACGTTTGGTTAGCATGATGGGTGAAAATAATGCACAGAAGCCCGAGCTGCCGAATTTGAGGTCAGGGCACGGCAGCATAGTGAAAAAGATGATCCTCAGGGCACGGCAGCATAGTGAAAAAGATGATCCTCGGTTAAATTTTTCTCGGCAGCTTGGCAGTTTGCCTGTGTGAATTTGATGATAATAGTTTTGATTTCTATTCCCGCTAGGATCGCAGTTTCTTGAACATTATTACTAATAAAATTTCATGATTGTAGTTTTGATAATCGTGGCATTTAAAAGGGTCGATTCTACAGGTATGCCTGGAAAGAAAAACAAACAAAACTCGCATATTCGCTAAATTGAAAATGGAAAAACGTAAGCAAGAAATAAAAAAATGTACATTCTCGGCTGTCGAGCGTACCTTCTGTATCTGAGGTTCTCTTTTCCCTTTCAATAACCTGGAAGATCTCAATAGCATTCACCATCGCAGTGCTTTGCCGCTGGGGGTTAAAGCTAAGGGTTAAAGTTCTTCCATGAACGGCCACTGTCCTGTTCAATACAACAGCAGCAAAAGGTCCCCCAGCCATCCTCACAATGTCGACATTGGTCACAATGAGCTGGCCATTTATGAGAACATCAAACACCCTCTGCCCTGCACTTCTCACACCATTTTCAATCTCTGCAAAATGCAGACAAACAGAATAATTCGCGTTGGGCTCAACCTTAAACCTGTAATTCATGACTTGCCCAACCCCACTGCCTCTTGAAGCAGACTGGTAGATTGCTTCGGGATAAAAATTGGGGGCCAAAGAGGCATATCGAATGGAATTCGAAGTCCTGAGCGGGCGAGTCAAAGTTTTGTCCAGAACATCTGCTTCGGTATCCGAAAACCAAAAGCGATCGCCGCCCCAGGGGTTGGCGTTGTAAGACTCGCCGTATACGCCCTGGCTGCCTGCTCCACAATCGACCCGCTTAGCAGTCCTAAAGATGGCAGTATTTCTCCATTGTGCCCCAAAATTATAAGCTTCTGGATGAAGCTGAAGAATCTCGATACTCATTACCGAGGGATCGCCGTGGCCGGTGCTGTGAAAGCAGGCGGTGGCAGCAGTGTCTGAGATAAAGACTACAGCTTCCACATAAGACTGGTCATCGTTCACGCTCCAGCCGGATTTTAAAGAATAGACCTGCGTTCCTTCAATGGAGACATCAAAGAGCGGCTCGCGGTCGGCTAAAACGTCCTCGTTGAGGCCAAAGAACATTCTGACGGAATAATGGCCGTCCGGGAGATTAGTGATGTTGTAGCAGTTCTCGGGGCCATCCGAGGGCTTGAAGAATCGGAGTTTGTTTAACTGAGGTGCAATATAGCTTGAGCCGGTGGCGTTTGCGTACGAGCCGCCTGTGTAACCGTGGTCTTTACCCCAGAGCTTGTTCGTGACCGGCCGGTACGTGTTCTGCCATGAACCACAGCTGATTCTGATGGCCAACGGCTCTGCAAAACCAAAAAAACTTTTATACTCTCTTTTAAATTCTTTGAGAAGTCGAATTTAATCAAAATATGATATCAAACGTAAGCTTTCGGTAATTTCTTTATTTGAAATTTGAAACCCTTTCATAAACATTCTGGAAATTTTATTTAACTGAGATCCTGTGGCCTTGTGCTTACCTGCATTCTGTGCAAATGCCGTGTAAGCGCTCGTCCACAGAGAAATAAACGCCACTGCCGCCAATCTAAAGCCCACTCTTTCCTGCGCCATTTTTCAATAATGGAGCTTGAACTTGAAACCTCTTAGAGATGACTGTGATCCGGTTCCTTCAGAGAAAACATAAAATTCGCCATAAATGGAGACATGACGTTATCGCGAACTGTCACAGATGAAGTCGATGCCCTCCACAGGCAAGCACTATTATGGCGATTTCATGAATTTTTATAGCACCCAACGGCGTCGTTTCTTCTTTCCCGTGGTTCTGCGTTGCCACGCCGTCGCGGGTTCGAGTCGCATGGTCAACACTCGAACATTTATATGAACAAAAATTGAGAGACCTACAAAAGTTTGGAATTTAATTGGTATCTGGAAATGGTCATTTGAAAACTATTGAAAATATACATTATCTAATTTAACTTTTTTAATTATAATTTATATCCCAACAACATCAGCTTTATTAAAAAAAGTTGTAAATAGTGCTTCCCGTGACTTTTTAAAATATTTTTAACAGTCTTCTTTGGCCATCAAAGTCAAATGCCATATCTATCCAAAAATCATTTCTCAATGTCAATTCTAATGATCTAATCCTTAGAACTATGAAACTATGAGTCAATTTTAATAACTATTGAGGATTTCTTCAAAAGTTGCTTGACCTTATTCGAATAACCATGTAAAAAAATTCAAAAGTTGTTTGACCTTATTCGAATAACCATGTAAAAAAATTATAGTTGTTTGATCTTGTGAGATATTTAAAAAAGTTGCTTAATCATTAAGATTATTCAATCTTGTTTATCGATCGTTTCACATGGGAGCACCAAAGGAATCCAAAGTACTCACAAAAATTCAAAATGGCACCCACCCATGTCCCACCTTCACCAAAACAGAAAACTTTTCAAACTAACTTTACAATATCTAATTTACTTGAAAGTGAACGTCTACTTTTTTTTTTATCAATGTAAGATTCTAATTTACTTGAAAGTGAAAGTCCACAATTTTTTTTTATCAATGTAAGATTTTTTATTTAACAATAAAATATTTTCGTTTAAAATTTTTAAGCAATTAATTATATAACAAGTCTATAAGATTATTGGTCTTGAAATAAAACATGATTTATAGTTATTTGGTAGTACTAAAAGTGTTTTTTTAAATGGATCACCAACTACCAACTAGGTGTGGTTGGTGTTGATGTTTTAGCACCAAAAGTATTTATTTAGGGATTGTAAATTTAGGAATACCATATCAAAAGAGTTTAATGAAAAACAAAGGACAAAATCTTAAATATTTAAGAAATGTAATACAAAAGGAACAAGTTTTAAAAAATGAGATAATATATGATATAAAAAATTGTGTATTAATTTTAATAAAAAAAGATGATTATGAGACACCTATTTAATGAAATGATGTGGACTTTTATAACCAATCCAAGGGAGGGTTTTTATTCTTTTTTAATGTTCTACTCCCAACTAGAATCCAAGGGAGGGTTCTTATTCTTCTTTAATGTTCTACTCCCAACTAGATTGCGGATGTGAAGGACTCCATATGATGAAATGAAAAGGATGCAAAGTGCTCTCTCTCTCTCTCTCTGTGGAGGTAATTCAACAACATAACCTTACTCTTATAAATGTGTATGGTATATCTATCTTTATGATGGAATTGCAACAAAAAAATGTGATTAGCTTCTTTTTTAGCTCACTTTTGCTTCCACTTGTTGTTTTAATGTATTTTTATACATTTGTTGGACAAAGTCAGTGCTATTCTATGGGTTGGCATTATTTTTTATGCAATTTGCGCCTTGTTTCTAGAGCTAGTGCTAATTAGCGTCAACTTTTGCCCCCTAATGTTTTTTCCTATTCAACTTCCAATTTATCGTCTTTTGTAGCTTCTAGTATAGCTTCATGTCTAACTTCCTTTTTCACTCCCTTATTAGCTTCAATTTTATCTTCCTTTGTAGCTTATAGTTTAGCGTCCTTTTTAGCTTCTAATTTAACGCCTACTATAGCTTCCATTTTAGCTTCTAATTTAACACCTACTGTAGCTTTCAATTTAGCTTCCTATATATCAATGATGACAATGATGATGATGACGATTACAATGACGATGAGGATGACGATGATAATGACAAACATAATGGTGATGATGATGACGATGACGACGAAGATGATGACCATGATGACTAGTGTGTTGGTTGCATCTCAATTGAACAATCAATATCATTTCCATGATCTTACGTTGTATTAAAATTTTCTATGAGTATGCCATATGGAACACCAATTTGAATTTTTTGATTATATTCATGTTCCTAGAAGTCTAAATAGTTTGCCTAATTCATTAGCTAACTACATACTTGATTGGCATCTCTCTCAATAACAAAACTCTAATGAAAGAAAGCATGCACATCCATTCATGCCAATTAATTGCACATACCATTTAAAAAATATAAGTAAAATATGAAACAACCATCACATATAAAATAATATTAGCCGCATCATGGCCCAAAAGTGTGTCAAGGTTTTAAATACAAAATGTTGGATTCATAGCCACAAACAATGCATTTTTTTTTCGAAGGGAAAAAAGTTGTTTATATTGATCATAAGAAAATATACAGAGTACATATGTTCCTGTATTACAATAGTTTTTACATCAGTAGCTACATCATAATGATGCATCTTCTTCTCTTTTTGTAGCAAAGGCAGAAGTAGAAAAAAGTATACATATTTCCACAAAAAAGGATTGCTGATACAAATCTAGTCATCATAAGCATTTGAGAAATCTGTCATGTGGCCGCACAGTTGTGCTTTTATCTCTGAAGCTGTGAGGATGCTTCTATTTTGATCAAAATTTTCCATACATAGTCTGAAAAAAGCTTGTAGAGTCGATTCAAAAATTTAGCTGATAGATGATTGAGTTAAGAGCTACCCGTGCCCGGAGTGGGTCTATAAAGGGTCTATGAAAGAACTCATAGATCACCGCTTCTTTTGACTCCACAATTTTCTGAGTGCCCATTTCTAGTTCCAGTCTTGTCTTTGAGAGTCTATTCGCTTACTTATTTCTTTCCCTGTAGACATGTTTGCAGGTGATAGAGTCAAAATGTGAGAGAAGTCTGAGAGCTTATTCCAATAATGCAGATAATGATAAGTTCCTGCATTTCTGAGTTTTGTTGATCCAATTTATGATAACTGATGAATCACCAAAAATATGATCTTTTTACAGTTTTTTTCTATGGCAAAACAAAGAAGGAGAGCTTCGGGGCCATTAGTTCTACATAGTTGTTTCATCCCGTGCCCAAGCCCATCATGATTTGGAAATGGTGTGCAGAGTTTAGAAAAAGAATAGCTCCACCCCCACATTTCAAATCCTGTGAGGCACCGTCTAAAAAATCCCATGGGATGTCTTTGTTTATCTGTTCCTCTTGGATGATTCTTGGAGCTGAGGAGTCTTTTGTTTAAGGGAAGTAGGATAAAATCTCAAGCCCTTGCTTTGCAACTTCTTCCATGACTGAATTTTTTTCATGAAAAATGGCTTTATTTCTGGCTAGCCAGATTCCCCAGATGTGGATGAGAGGAAGTTCCCTCAGTTGTATAGTCAGGGGGGTTGTAGACCATGATTTCCAGGCATCCTCGACTGTGGGCCCTGCCCAACAGAAACTATTGGTGGATAGAGTTTGTGAATGTCTCCAAACTTGTTTGGAGAAACTGCAATTTAGAAAGAGATGGTTTGGAGTTTCTTCATTGTTTACAAAGAGAGCACCATCCAGGGCCCGCAAAGGTTCTTTTTTTTTCAAGAAGTCCCAAGTGGGTATTCTGTTTTCCAGAGTGCACCACATCAAAAATTTTACCTTCAGGGGTCACTTAAGTTTCCAAATGCCGGCTTGCCACCATTTCTTATCATGCTGGAAAATATGAGAACAAAGTTGTTGGTATCCTGTTTTCGAGGTGTAATGGCCATGCTTAGCATGCTCCCATACTAAATTATTTGTTATGTTGGTTAGCCATATGTGCAAGGTGTGCAGAGCAGTGGTGTACCGATTCCAGTCCCTAATCCAAAGTTCAGGTATCTCTAGATCCCGACTGCTCAACCAGCCCTGATGCCAGATGTTTGTCGAAGCTGGGTTTGCAATCTGGTTCAGGTGGAAGAGGCCTTTTTGATGTAAGCATTGCACTAACAGGTTTGGGAGGAGATGGTTTTGTTGACTCCTTAGCCAGGGGTCCGCTCCAATCCTAACTCTGGCACCATTTCCCACCTTCCAGGCTAAACCCTTTAGAATAAGAGGGATAGCATTGCATAAAGCTTTCCATATGATTGATCCATTTGGAACATTTGTGTTGGCTAGGTCTCTGATCCAGTCCAAAAGGGGGGTTGGGGCAATGTACTTGTGGATGATTACTTCAGTCCAGAGGTTGTGAGTTGAAATTAATCTCCACCCTACTTTGGTGGCCAGAGCTTTTGCAAATAGAAGGGTATTTTTTAAGCCCCATCCTCCCAAATCTTTGGGTATGGAAATTTGATCCCATTTTCCCAAGGTAGAACTCTTTGATCCTTTTTTCCGGTCCACAGAAAATTTGAGCAGATTCTCTTTGTTTTGTTTAGAATAGATTTTGGTATCTAGGCTAGGGCCATCCAGTAGACTGGTATTGCTTCAAGAACCGATTTGACTAGGATTAGCCTACCTGCTCTAGAAAGCCATCTATTGCTCCAGGTATTTACTCTAACTTTGAGTTTGGCTAGAAGTCAGTTCCAGTCTTCCTTCTTGTAGATGTTTGGTTTAAGTCTAAAGACCAGGTATTTTACGCCATCATCCAGAGAGTAGTGCTGAAAGGGGAAGAGATCCAATAGGGTCCTTACAAAATCTTCATCCATGTTAAAAGTGTTAATGGTGGACTTCTAGAGATTTATCTACATTCATGTTGCTTTATAGAACAAAATCAATAATTCTGAGAGTCTCTATGCTTCTCTATTTGAATTGTTGCAAAACATGAAGATGTCATCTACAAACAAGAGGTGGGTTATGTTTAGATTTGCTATGATTCTGATTCCATTGAAGAGACCTCTTCTTTTTGCATCCAACAATGACCTGCTTAGCCCTTCTGCAACTAAGAGGAAGAGGAGAGGGGAGAGTGGGCATCCTTGATGCAATCCTCATTCTGAATGAAAGAAATGTGATGCTGCACCATTTATGAGGACTATGAAAGAGGCAGTTGAAATGCAGGAAAGATCCATTTTATAAAGGAATAATTGAATCCCAGGTGCGTAAGGAGCAGCCTGAGATAGATCCAGTTGACCCTATCAAAGGCTTTGGAGAGATCAGTTTTTAGGATAGCCCTCTTTCTCTTTTTTACCCTGGCACTATGGAGGCCTTCCTGAGTGACCCCAATGGCTTCGTGGATGTATCTATCTTTTAGAAAACCAAACTGCTCCATGGAGATAAGCTTTGAGATCACCTTTCTGAATCTTTGTGCAATTATTTTTGCAACCACTTTGTAGGTTATGTTGCATAGAGAGATAGGCTTGCAATCCTCCAAGCTTTCTGGATTGTCCTTCTTTGGCATGAGGGCTAGGAAAGTAGAGTTCATAGGAGGGTGGAGGAATCCATTGACTCTTGTTTCTTCAACTGGCTGCAGGAGATCATGGCCAATGGTATCATGGGCTGCCAGGAAGAATTCCATAGTCTACCCATCTAGACCTGGGCTCTTGTCTTTTAAAAAACTATTTAGAGTTTCCTTCAACTCTTCCTCTGAGATTTCTTCCATTAGCTCCAAATTGTCCTCCTCATTGATGCTCTCAGGGAAAAGTTGTGATATTTGAAATACCTCATCAATTGTTGCTTGTTGGTTTGCTTTCAACAAGTTTTCAAAGAAGTCCTTTCTTGTCCTTGCTAGGTCTTCAAAGGACGTGGATGTCTCGTTATTGGATTTTTTCAGCTCCCAAATAGTGTTTTGTTGTTTTCTACCTTTGGCAAAAGCCTGGAAGAATTTTGTGTTGTCATCTCCACATTCCATCCAAATGGATCAACTTTTTAGCCTCAGAACCTCCTCTCTTTCCTTTAGGATTTTATTTCTATTAGCTTCTAATGAGAAGAGCCTTTCCTTATCTTCCTGATTAAGAAAACCTCCTCCTTCCGCATTCGGGAGCTCTTTCAGCTCTGTCTCAATTTGGGATAAGGCTTGGTCGTCCTAGATTTTCTTGTTATGGGCCCAATTCTTAAGGAGATTTTTTATTCTGATTAGATTTTGAGAAAAGTGAACAACAGCCCTTGATCCTTCCTCAACTTGAAAAGGGATCCAATTGTCCTGGATAATTTTCATCACCTCCTCATTCTTTAGCCAGGCAGAACATAGTTTGAAGGGGCTGGGCCGTTTGCTTGGATTTTTTAGAATTTCTAGACAGATGGGTAAGTGGTCGGAGTAAGCTCCTAAATCCACACATTGTTTGAACATCAGGTTTTCATCCAAAAGATATTCTAGAAGTAGGAATTTGTCCAGCCTTTTTGCGATTATGTCTTCTCCCACCCTTCTGTTTGTCCAGGAAGGATTTAATTTTTGAGGATCTATATCTATCAGCTTCAGGTCCTGTAATAGGTTTCTGAAGAAAGGGGCTAAAGAATCTATTCTCGCCTTTGGTTCCCAAATTTCATGTGCTCCCAGAGTAAAGTTTAGATCCCCTCCAATTATCAGATTTTTCTTCTTCGAGATGACAGATTTTTTGAAAGCATCCCAAAACTCCACTCTGTTGTTGTAAGGCCCATACATGTTCATAATATTTAGGTTTAGGTTTGCCTCTACCCAATTGATTTGGACTCCTAAACCTGAGGGTGCTCCCCAAGAGTTTGTGCATATGATAGTAGACTATTTCCACCCTATTGATAGCCCTCCAGAGTGTCCTCTTGCACTATGTGCTATGTAGGAGTACTGCAGTGAATTTGAGGAAAGAAGAGAGGTGACATCTGATTCCGAGCCTAGTGTTTCCTGAAGGAGGATGACATCCGGTTTGTGAACCATGAGCATCCTCTTGATGGAAATTTTTTTATGGGTACTTGCCAGACCACTGCAGTTTAAGGAGAGGAGTTCATTTGGGATCCCCCTTCGGGGCTTGCACTGCTCTAAGTGCCCTAAAAAAAATTTGTTGCTTTCCATTTGCTTGGTCTCTAAGATCCTTGTTCTGCGCCATCGAGAGATGTGAGGGCCTTCCCCTTCCTCTTCCTTTGGATGGAAAAGTGGGGTTTGTGCCAAGTCCTCTGAGTGGGGCTTTTGAATTCAATAGAACAGGTACATCCCTGGATCTGAGATGGAAGTAGATGGAGGAAGAGGATGAGTTTGAGGGATCAGGGTTTGGGAGTGTAGGGGGTGCCATCAAAGGGTGATCTGAGGGAGAAGTACTGGGGGGAGTTTGTAATGGGGGGATTGCAGAAGTGGTGCAAAGTGAAACACAAGAATCATGAAGTAAATCATTATTTAAAGTTAAATCATTTAACTATTTATTTAACAATGAAGAGGGATTCATACCCGAAGAAGTCAGTTGTTCTGTCTGGTGCTCATCCTGGCTCGATGGAGAATGCTCTGTGGGGAAGGCTGCAGTTATCAATTCCTTGACCTATCTCAAAGGTTGTTCATTTCCTTCAGGTGCATTCTATTCGCAGACCATTCCTTATTCTAATAATTGTTGTTTTGGTCATGAAACCCTAGGTTCTTTTGTAGTCCATTTCTTCCTGGATGATGCCGAAGGCAGAATTCGCGGACAGTTCTTTGCCAAGTTTCATGTTTCATGGCATTTATGGCATTGAAAAGGGAGACCTTCATAATCTAACAACTATTTCTGATCTTAGGGCCCCAAATTAGGTTTAAGTGGTCTCTGATATTGGTTATGATGTTCAGATATACCAGAATCCTTGCCACTTTCCTTATCTTTGTTTGTTGGAAGGAGAGGTCCGCCTCGATGAAGGTTTCCAGCGCTCTTCCAATGTCCCTTAGCGAAGCTTGATTCCAAAACTCCCATGGCAGCCTTGGAAAATGAACCTAGACTGGGATAGTGGTATCCACGTCGAAAAGAGGAGACAAATTCTTCAATTTGAAAGGAGTCTTTCCATAGTTCCAAACTTGCCTAAGGACAAAATATGTGTATTCCTTTCATGCAAAGCGGAAGCCTAACCATCCTTTGGCTAGCGGGGTGATTTCGGGTTTAGAGCCTCGGAGCCCCGTCCAATTTCTTCTGACCCAACTTTCCATCTCCCCCTGTGTGGGGTTTTGTCCTCGAACTTTCCCAACTAGTGCAACCTCTGCCATGTCCTGAGTTTCTGCAATGGAAATATCTACTCCACATACCAAGTTCAAAGTTCCACCATAAGGGTTTAAACAACGGGTTTTCCATTTTTTAGTAGCTAAAATTTCACTTTCAGAGCTTGCATCCGCCAAGGTTGCTCCTATGTCCTCCTCACCTTTGCCTTGGTTCGAAACTGGAGCAGAGTCATTTAGCTTCCCTAGATGCAATGGTGGAGAAATGAAATCTTCTGGATTATTTGAGACTTCTTTGATCTTGTACTCCGAGACCGTTTAAGGTTAAGGGCTGCTCTGTGTCAAGGAGATCTAGCTTGCTGAGTAGACCATGGTCCAGTTGTGCTATCAAAGAGTGGGGGGGCTAACAAAAATGGCTCTCTGTGAGTAATTCCATCTGCCGTTGAAAGCATAGGAGGCACTAATCCGGGTGAAAAAAGGGTGTAGGGTGATCCACCCAAAGAAGGGTTCAGTGGTCTGAACAAAAACTACTCGAAACCGTCGCCTTTATCGTAGGGCACAACATCCTCCAAAATCCTAGCCCCTCTTCCAGCTAGCAGTTGCTCTAGCCCGTCTTGAACTATTGTTGGAGAAGGAACTCCAAATGTTCCCGTCGTCATGAAAACGGGGATACCATGCCACAGGTCCTTGGTGTAGTCCAGCAGTTCAAGATCCTCTAATTGCTCTGCCCCATTCTCCATGCTGACAGAGACCAATGAGTTGCGATGGTGAGAAGTAAAAAAGGAGAAAATCCTCCTTGGTTTTACCTCCGGAGGCTCCTGTTAAGCCCCCGCATGCTTCCTTATGACCTCCTCCCGCCACAGATGATGCATATGTAGTCTAGATGAGATATACATAATATTCATCTGAAAACAATAAAAATGACATGAGTTGCTTCACATCAACTAGTTTGATGACTCTTGTAGTTGATAATAAGGCACATCTTGTGGCTTAGGGATTCTCATAGGTTAATGCACTAATTATTCTAAAACATTTGGTCCTATTCCCAAGATGGAGTCCATATGTTTAGTGGTTTCTCTTTCTACCTCCGAAGGTTTGTCGTTCTGTCAAATGTATGTGAAGAGTGCTTTTATGAACATTGATTTGCATGAGGAAATCTAGATAAAGCAACCTATTGTTTTTTTTTCAATCCTTCACTTGTTTGCAGTCTATGATGTTTAATGTATGGTCTCAAACAAGCCTCTAACCAAGATTTGTATGAAAAGATGGACAAATTTCTTATTGCTTCAAGTTTTCATCATTGTCATTATGATCCCATGGTTTACACTAAGAATCATGGCTTTAATCCTTTGATTCTATTTATGTATGTGGATGATCTAATTATCATAGGAAAATTTTCGTCCATAGTTCAAAGTGTTCCAAAAGCATTAATAGAGCAATTTGGTATGACAAGCCTTTGTCCTTTGCATTAATTTACTGGTCTACAAGTCATCCATTAATCTCTAGAATCGATCCCCATTTTCAACAAATTCTTTCACTTGATTTACTTCGACATTTTGGCATCAGTGATTGTAAGCTTGCACCCACTCTATTTTAGTCAAGTGTTACACTCTCTACTAGGTTCTCCTCACCACACGTTAGTCCTTCACTATACGGGAAACTGGTTGGGAGTCTCTTATATTTGACTCATACATATGTTGACATTTCCTTTACAGTTGGTATCACCTCTTAGTGATCTCAAGACCCTAGTGAGAGTCAATGGAAGGAAACAAAGAGTGTTCTATGGTAAATTATGGGTAGCACCAATTTTTGTATTTAAAGACACCTAATAAACTTCTCATCTTCTGGGTTTCACTAACTCGTATTGTGTTGGTTCAACTGATGATTAGATGTCTTCCTTCGATTTTGTTTGTCACCTTGTCTCTACTCCTATTACATTGTATTGCAAATAGAAATCAATAACTGTATTATCTTTTGTATAATTTGAGTATGGTGTTGCAGTTCTTGCTAGTTAGAAGGTTCTTTAGCTTCAATGGTTGATGACACAGTTTACCCTTTAACTAGAACATTCCTCTACTCTTTGGTGTGATAATCAAAGTGCCATTAACTTTTTTTATAACCCAATTGATCATCAACAGGAAAAATACATTGAGGTCCACATGCACTTCATTTGGTAGCTCATCCAAAATGTTATTCTCAACTTATAGTATTTTCCTTATAAATAGCATGTTGTGACATATTCACTAAACCTTTTCCACCACCTCATTTTCTTTAATTGTGAACGATGCTTGGGGTGAAGGAAATTGTAGTTGGGGGGTCCTGTTGAGTCCGCGTTCCCTCACATGTTTTTTAATGTCACTTTCTCTCTTTTGGTGAGAAGTTTCTTTTTTCTAAGGTTTTTCCTCCGTTTCTTTGCTTACGAGAGTTTCTACTTGAGTACCTTACCAAAGCTCACTATCGAGACACATCATTTGTCTTTTTTTTTCCTCACTAAGTTTCACTTAAAGGTTGTCTTTTTTTTTTCTCGCTAAGTTTCACTTAAGGAGAGTGCAAGTAAATTGTTGTAAGCAAACTATCCATAGTTGTAAGACTATGTAGGTAATTCATTATTTAACCACATGTTATAGTCACCAACTATTAGCCAATTGTTAGTTCCTACCTATTGTTATGGAGAGAGCGAATTCTCTTGTATTTATGTATAAATTATCTTATAGAATTAAGATTTTCTCCTTTTTATTTTTTCTCTCATGGAAGGATTTTCCGTGTTGGAGAGGCTTCTAACTCCTATGATGTTGTTTTCCAACATATTCAAATAATATTTTATAAAGAAAGATTAATTAATGTACATTTCAAAGTTAATTATGCAAAGGATATTCTACAACGACAAAGGGAGAAGATATTTTATAGTTGTGAAAATAGTTTGACACAAAGTTTCCACCATCCAAAAATCCAAAAATTGGTTGCCATCTTATGCATGGTCCCTTTGCTTAGCGTTTAAGGTGATTATACTTGTCAATGGAATTTAATCATTTAGTTAAGGTATGGATTTTGATCGATCCATAGAAGTTTATAGCTTTAAAGATTTCAGGTTGATTCAAAGGACCAAAATCCTTCGGAGTATAATTACACCATGGATAAAAGTGTGACTATTATGGTGGAACTATGATTCTCATTGAATTTTTTTGTATGTTACATGATACTTGATGACATCCATTTGCACATGCCATGTGGTGTAAATGCATTCAATGTGTTAAACCAAATTTGAAGTTTGAATTTCATAAACATCCTTCCTTTTTCAATGTTTTATTTGATAATTTATGGGTTTCATGCTTGCTTTCGTTGGATGAGAAGGTTGTATTTAATTTTGCTGTTTTTTTAAGGTTGTATTTAGTTGAAATTCAACTCAAGGATGGGCTAAAGATAAATGTTTGGATTATAGGAATGCACATTGACAATAATCCAAATGAAAGTTGGAATTTCATATGTGAAGGGAGGCTAAGACAATAAAAATGTTAAATATAATAATAATAGTAATTATATAAGATGAAGATATGGTATAACTTTTATTGTGAAGTTGAGATCCATATTTGATCACTAAGAAAGATTAAAAATGTTGAATACACTAATAATAGCAATTCTACACGGTGGAGATATGGTATAACTTTCATTGTGAAGTTGAGATCCATACTTCACTAAGAAATATTAAGGCTTTCAATGGGAAATGCATTTGAAACGAGGATGACAATGCACTTCACATTTGAGAATTATAATTGATACGTGGTCAAGAGCTAGAACCTTAATGATTAAAATGATTCATAATGCCTGCTCAAATGTATTCACTGAAGCACTAAGAAATAGTGGGAAGCAATCAGGATGGTGCACTTATTGCAAAAGGGAATGATTGTCGATAAGAATATAGAGAAACTTGAAGTGTTCAAATCAAAGTGGCATTATACAACTCTATATTTTAAATATGAGGTTTGACATATAAATGTAATGAAGATTGATTTTGGAAGGAATGATTGAAATATGTTATAGAAAAAGAAAACATTGACAAAATGAACACTTATCAAAAATTTTAACAATCCATCTCAAAATGATCACAATTCTAGAAACAATTTGTGTTAAGATTTTAAGAGTTGTTATGCCAAAACAAAAGGATCACTGAAAGAATGACACGAACAGTAACACAAAAAGAACAAAAAGATTTATCCTGGTAAACCCTCACGGGGGAGAAAACCCAACAAAAATTCCTTGATATAGACTCCAACCAAGTATAGTGTAAGTCCCCATAAATAAGACTAGTTGCTTCCTCTCTCTAAGATGGATTGTTTGCTCTCTCTCTATGAGTGTTGAGTGTGTCCAAATGAGGGAGGTGCCTCTCTTGTTTATACACATCAGTTGAGAAACCTGATAAACCAACGGGGCCAACTTCTCCTCTCAACCACGACAAAGTTACCTTGGGAGACTCAAAATAGCATTTTAATAATACTTTTGAGGGTACTACTGGCCTGACTTACAACATAGGTTTTACCTCAATACTTTTACATAGAAAAGTGCATCAATGACATCCCCGGTCAGAGGAAAAACATCTCCACAAGGAGGAATAATAATAATGACAATAAGAGTACAATAGAATATATTCTGAAGTTACATTTCTTTAACACTCCCTCTTAACAAGGAAGGTATTCTACAACAACAACAATTGTACAACTGACTAGTGAGTCTATATGTCATAAGAAGTTTTCAACAACTACATAAACATCATCATCATCCATGGAGCATCATCATCACAAAGCATCATCATCGTGGAATATCATCACGAGCATCATCATAACGAACATCATTATCATCGTGGAACATCGTCACAAACATCATCATCCTGGAACATCATCATTATTTGCAGTCTCATTAGTATGTGAATACTTGCAACATCATCAATATACAAATACTAGAACAACATCCGTAAATGAATGTTGGACCACTATCCACAAATGAATGTTAGATCATCATCATCTACAAATGAATGTTTGACCATCATCATTTTCAAATGAATGTTGGACCACTATCCACAAATGAATGTTGGATCATCATAGCCCGCAAATGAACGATGGAACATCATCATCCACAAATGAGTGCTATACCAATATCTATAAATGAATGCAGGATCATCATCGTCCACAAATGAATGTTGGACCATCATCGTTCGCAAATTAATGTTGGAACACTATCTGCAAATGAATGTTATATCATCATCGTACTCAAATGAATGCTGGATCACTATTCATAAATAAATGTTGGATCATCGTCGCCCACAAATGAATGTTGGACCATCATCATCCGCAAATGAATGTTGGACCACTATCTGCAAATGAATGCTAGATCGTTGATATCACTCCCTCTTTCGACGGAGGTCCTTTCAGACTACACCGATATTTTCTCGAAAGTATTCAAACTTTACACGAGATAGAGGCTTACTCAACACATCAACAACTTATTCCCCTGTAGGAACATACTGGAGATTTACAACTCCTCTATGCACCATATCCCAAATGTAGTAGTACTTGAATTCTATATGCTTTGAATTCTCATGAAACATCATGTTCTCTATCAGCTTGATGCAACTCTGATTATCACAGTAAATATCTGTCGCATCCATCTCGACATCAAACAATCCTGCTAACAACTTGTGAATCCATACTACTTCGCTACAGGCAGAACATGTTGCAATATATTTAGCCTCAGATGTACTAAGAGCAACATTGGTCTTGTTTATACTAAGACACAAGATCACACTTGATCCCAAACTAAAACAACATCATGAAGTGCTATTTTTATCTTCAACACTTCCTGCCCAATCTAAATCGGTATAGCCATACAATATAAACTCACTGCCAATTGAGTGAACATGTCGGGGCTCCACCATATACTGACTCAAGGCATTCACAACAAAATATATATATGATATTGTATTTGTCAAATACATTAGTGAGCCAATAATCTATCTGTATAGTGTAACATCTACTTGTTAGGATTATTGCGTAATTCTCCCTTGTCCACCATAAACTATATGTCAGTTTCCTGACTTAGGATAATATCATCACTTCCATTATTGCATGTAGATTTCCTACGAGGTCCACTAGCCACTTGATGCACCCTCATGCATCAATATAGGAGCTCCAGAGATCAATCCCTAGATTTTAGATCCCACACTGAGTTATGAGAGTCTCACCATCAGTTCACCCTAGTTAGTGTCGAGTCATGCTCTAATGGACCACATTCAGTTCACTCTTAGTTATACATGCGCCTCCTTTGCATGATTTGAGAAAATAGGTACATTTTCTCACCTACCATGGCCAGTTAACTAACTGTTCACTGTTTCAATTGTTTGGAGTTGCACTAGTGAGTCTCCAGTGGTGATTTTCCCAAAGTTAGTCATGTCCGAGTCATGGGATTCAAATCACTCCTAGAGGATTTGAATTTCCTCTTTTGTATCATGGATGCATTATATAAAGATTAATAAATATTCAATCCTGTTATTGCTCTAATTCATGTGTTCCTTCTATGTTCAATTTCACTATGCATGTTTATGAATTTTTCACTGTAAAATCAATCTCCTCCATTCTTCTTTCATTGTGAGGTTCAATCTAGCTCGAAGATCTTATGGAATTAATAATTTTACATGGTATCATAGGTATAAAAAGTATTTTTACCTTTGAATTGAGAACTTTATGCAAGTTTTGCGAAGAATTCAAAAGAATTGTGTTGCTCCTATAAGCTACAAAATGGAGAATTCATCTGCCTTGACACCAAGAATCCTCACACCCTTCAATTATATGGATTGGAGTGGAGATATGCATATAGTATTACACAACAAGGATTTTTATAGGGTCCCAATGGGCAAGGAGGTTGAACCCCATCAAGTTTTATAAAAATCGAAGTAACTAAACAAATTGGATGAAGCTTTTAGTTTCATGTGTATTCATATCTCCAGGGAGTTGCTCTTCCACCTTAATGGATTAAAAACTCCAAGCTAATTATGGTTGAAGCCCAAATCATTATTTTCCAAGCAGGATGAGCTAAGAGGCCACATTTTAGAAAATGGATTGATTTCTCTTCAACCCAACAGTTTCGAAACCATCCGACAGTTTTTCACCAAATTCAAGTCTTTGGTCAGGAAATGCAAACAATGTGCTATCGACAAGAAGGATGAGCAACTGGTGCTATCGATTCTGAGTAAACTTGGCCCATATTTTTCATCTTTTGTGTCCACTTTTCAATCTAGGAGATTAACAACCCCAAATAGGTGAATTCCTTCACTTGATGTATTCATTGAGTCCTTGATCCATGAACACGATAAGTTGATTCAAATGGGAGCCCTAAAAGCATCCAAGAATCAAGTTCTTTTGGATAGGGAGACAAAGAATGCACAAGAAAAGGGGAAGTAGAAGGGTGAGGACAAGAAAATTTCTAAATTCAAACCAAAGGAGGGGCTTGGTCTATTAGATGGAACCTCAAGTTCCAAGAAGGATAAGCATAACATGTTTGAAAAGACCAGTTGTTCCTATTACAAGAAAGGAAACCATCCAAAGAGTTCATGTATGATGAAGACTATAGATAAAAAGGCCATACTTCTTGAACAACACCACATTTCCCTTCCATGAGGCATAAGGAAGCTTGATCCTCGAAGAAAACCAATGATCATGAGGTATGCAATGCACTAAAGGTTGGATTTTCAAAATCTCAAGCTTTCCTCATTGATTATGGAATCTAGAGCCTCCAACCACATGGTTGCCTCCAAAGAGTCATTCTCTTCATCAAATATCACTAATGGCCCAAGTATTTACATGAGAGATGATGCTCACATCCAAGATGAAGGGAAGGGTACAATACAATTATACCATGGAATGCTAAAAAATGTTATGTATGTACCTTCTTAAGCAACAAATTTATTATCTGTTTACCATATGACACACACTGGTTCGCCAAAGAGAGTTGTTTTTGGACCTGACAAAATTGAGATACAATATATCTCTATTGGGAAGCGAATATCTAAAGGTGTTGCAAACCATGCCTCCAAGGCATATGATTTCTCACACTTTTTTCCATACTAAGATCCATGCAAGATCTACAGCTTGTTAAAAGGGAGGGTAAATCTATTATACCTAAACCATTTTTACATGATAATGTTTCTTGTGATGATTCAGATTCATAATTCAAATATGAGGACCAAGTTGAATCATATATTGATATTGAGAATGAAGTTCAAGTAAATCCAGATCTAGTTGCTACTCCCAATACTAGGCCTAAATGAGATCATAAAGTCATTGAAGTTGTTGGGAACATGGATGGGGATCCATATGATAGAAGGAGAACCAAAATATTAGTTTTAAGATGAGAATCATGCATTATGTCATACATGTCCACTTCTCCCCAGATAGATGTCATATTCTCCCAGAGAGGTGCTACATGATATTGGGGTTTGATCCACAGTCCTACAAAGAGTCTTTCATGAGCCAAAATGGAAGGCAACCATGAATGAGGAATATGAGTCACTACAGAACAATGAGACATCAGCTCATGTCTCCCTTCCTCTAGAGAGAAGAGAAAAAAGGGCCTTTCTACATGTAAAATTGGAAGGAGAGATCTACATGGGATAACCTAAGGGGTACATTGATGAATCTTCCTTGGTATGCAAGAGGAGGGAACCATTGAATGGGATCAAGAAAGACCCTAGGGCATGGAATCCCAAGTTGAACTCTTTCATACGGTCACATAGGTTCGAAAGGTGCAAGTCTAACTACAAAAGAAACACCATTTCTTTTTGTTAAGTTTTCTATGTTGTCATAGCTAAAGTCCTAACTTGATTAGCATTTAATACAATTTCATAATAACAACATAAAGAGGATCATTGAAAGAAACAAAATCACAAGGTACACATCAATTTACCCTGGGAAACCCTACAGGGAAAAAACCAACAAAACTTCCTCAATATAGATTACCAGTATGCAATGACCAAAGAACAAAGTCTCATCAAGTGAGAGACCAAACCCCAATCATAAAAGCTAAGACACCAAAGAAACAGGTCCTCCTCCTTCTCTGTCTCTCCTTCTTTCTCTCTCTTGCGCAATACAAGTGTGAGTGTCTGCGTATAAATGAGGGAGGGTGCCTCCCTATTTATAATAAACTTCCCAACTGACATTTACCTAACTGGGTCGACCTATCTGATTGGCAGGGTCGACCTACCTGACTTGCAAGGTCGACCTATCTGACTAGCAGGGTCGACCTACCTGACTTGCAAGGTCGACCTACCTAGATACACTTCACAATAATAATTATATTTATCTTTTCTGGGTGCTATTAACGCAACTTACAACTAAGGGTTTACCCCATGACCTTTTACATCGGTAATATCTCCCGAAGGAGGAATAATAATAATGTGAAGTACAAGTAGAATATTCTTCAAAGTTACATTATTTCAACACTCCCCCTTAACAAGAAGGGCATTCCATTTACAACAACAACAACTGGTGCAACCCATCACAACATCATCGGAAGGAGAGAGAGATGAGACATCATCGACAACATCTTTTGGAACATTGTTTGGTACATCTATAGATCATTGGAAGTTTTGAACAACATCATCTTCAGCATGGAGCTAGAGTGTAATGTCCCCGACCCTTAAGACAAGGCAAAAGGATCATAAACTCTAGTTTAATAACAATGGAATAAGGTTAGGACAACTAACCATTAAAATATTAATTAAAACTCTAACTTTAATAAACATTACTAAGGTTTTGTTACTTAATTAGATTACTTAAGTAAAAAATTTGTCACTCTTAGTTAAACAATCTCAACACTTAATGAAATCTAAAAACATTAAATCTAAGCTTAAAATAGCATTCAATACATGAATAATGAGTCTATTATCATAGTGTGATTAAGGTTCTACATTAAATCCTTACAGTTAGTAAATATGATTAAAACATAGTTTATAATTGCCAAGTATTGTGTCGTTTATAGTTTGCAGATTTAATTAGTTTGTGGTGTTGTTAAGTGTGTGATTTCAGTCAAGATAAAGAATATGGAAAACACACATTGGGAAACATATGTAGTTTGTAACCTACAACCACACCACAACCAAATCAAACAAAAGGCACCGACTGCAATCACAACCCACAAAATCACCTCCCAATGGTTGTCCCCTACAACCATTTTTCACTAATATATTTTAGATTGAATGGTTGCTTGCCTCCAACCATCAATCAATATTACATTCAGATTACAATATCAAAACTCAGATATGCAAATAGGATCAGATCCATGCACAGAACAATTCCAATCTAACAATTGGTGCGCTCAACCTGGCATCGGGAAAAATGTTGGACCAAAACAGACATATCTTGGTCATATAGAAAGCTTTTTCGATGAAAAAAAAGGTGATACTTGTTGGAAATGATGTTCCAGATGCAATGGAATAGGTACCAAAGAATAAAAATGAGCAGAGAATGTCAAACCACAACATATGGTTGCGCCCCTCCCAATACAGTAAAGTCATAGTTACAGTTTTTGAAGAAGAGAACGAAGATAAGAATGAATATCATCTCCGATTCGAATCCTACTGAGTCCAATATTCCTATAACCAAATTATGAAATACAATAATCAAGCATATAATCATCATCATAATATGTTAAAACATAAATAAAATCATATGATAAATACTTATCGAAATATATGGGCAACTCGCTGCAGTAGGACGACTTTCCTCCCAACCGTAGACACCGTCAAGCCTTCCTCGCTTGAACGGGTCACCCCTGAGCTAAGACCATCGATCCAGAGGTAGATGAACACTTAATCTAGAAATAGTTGAAACTATCTCTTCCAAGAACCATAATGCTTCCCACTGCTACTTTCATGTCCGTCTCCACTGCCTATGGGATATGATCTAGCTCACCATTCCCATTTCTTGGCTTCCTGTGTGAGGACTTGGACCAGTATAGGGATAGAATTAAAGCAAATGGAAAAAAATAGACTAAATCTAAGTCTCAATACACTCCCAATACTACCAACACTCTGAACATGGATAAACAACATAAGTCACATGGTCTAAAGATCAAGATTAACTTCAACATGTAGAGGGAATATGAATTTATAGCACAAGGATGCCAAACCTAACCCAAAGGATCAACCCAAATTATATAGAGGTAAGTTTTAATATTCATCATGGATACATAAATTCAATTATTGGAGTGGTGGCTTATTAAAAAAGATTCCCTTTCCCGAATTAGCACCATGAAGAGGAGTTACCAAAAACTAAGGAGTGGAGCCATGAAGAGGTCATGGAGGCAAACTAATGAATAAAGGGGGTTAGAAAACATAAAGGAGGTTGAAATAGGTGAGAGAGGGCATCCATTAGGGTCATCAATATCATGGAAGTACAAAAATAGGATCATCAATTCATAATGTAAGAGTGGAAGCTAGAAAACAACTTACAACCCCTAAAAACTAGGAAAATGGGTCATAATGACCAGAAACACATAAATGTGAGGGAATATATCCCCAAGGAGGGTTCCCTAGTAAAGAGGGGCCCACTAAGGTGTGCAAAATATGAAATATTAACTCCATAGTCCATAAATATTAAGAATAGGTTCCATCGTACAAGGTTTGGGTGACCAACATTATTAATTTCACCAAGGTGTGCAAATATGAATTAGGATGGATACAATTAAGCCAAAGACAAGTTATAAGGTGCTAGGGATGTCCCCATTCCCCATAAATTTGTGGAATCCTATTAATTCTTGCACATGATCTAGGAACTAGGAATCAAATCATCAAAGAATTATTAACAAATTACTCATGAATTGGCAATAATCGGAACCCAATAGGTTTCCTCTCTGTATATTATA
>LPNX010724887.1:288248-308992 GCA_001517045.1 Pseudotsuga menziesii
GGATTGAGCTATTGCTCACATTTCATGGATAAATCTGTCAAAATATTGTTTTTGAGAGATTGATCTTCATCCCGCCATAAGCTTTGATACCATATTAATTCTTTTACATGATCTAGGAACTAGGAATCAAATCATCAAAGAATTATTAACAAATTACTCATGAATTGGCAATAATCGGAACCCAATAGGTTTCCTCTCTGTATATTATATAAACAATAAAGGATTACAATTCCATGCATAGCAATGGCTTAACTGAATGAGTGAGTCTAGCTTAACTGACTCTTTGCCATGCAATACCACTCAGTTAACCACTTGACAAAAAACCTTAATTGACTCACCAATCCTAACTGAAGTTGGAGTGCAATAAATGACTTAATCTCAACTGAAGGAGATCAAACACATGTCATAGCAACCAACCATCAAGTGCTAGTACTGCATGACTCCAATAAACCTTGATGAGGTTAACTGAAGCTGAACTGACCATCAGAAGTTGGTGAAGGCGCCTAGTTCACTCCAGTTCATTAAATAATAATAAAATAATCAATAAATAATGATTAAATAATATATTTAATGCATGGAGGCGCCTTAACTGACTGTAACTGATTGGTTGAACTGAAAGTAACCACCAGATAGCATGCAGGTGCATTAATGTCACACAGAT
Organism: Pseudotsuga menziesii; assembly: GCA_001517045.1. Lineage (NCBI taxonomy): Eukaryota > Viridiplantae > Streptophyta > Pinopsida > Pinales > Pinaceae > Pseudotsuga > Pseudotsuga menziesii. The sequence continues at coordinate 288,910 of LPNX010724887.1, forward strand.
CACCCCTGGAGTGCTCCAGTTAGCCTCCTTGACTGTAGGGAAGGCTAAGTTAGCCTCCTTGACTGTAGGAAGGCGTGAGGATGACTGGGATGATGGTAATTAATGCTCCACTGATGTCAATTAAACTTAGGATAGTGGTTTAACTAGGCCAATTTGACCGAAAGAGTGTGTATGATGGTAAATGTCTCCAACAAATCCATGGTCCCACATACTCTTTTAGTTGCCTTTGCTGAGCCAATTGTTTATTTAATCAATAATAACAACATTCAAAGATAGTAAAGATGATAGTAATAACATTAACATTAATAATAATGCCAAAGTCTAAAGTCACGTTATCAAACATTAATCACAAAACTTTGATCACATTTATCATGCAAAGGAGCATAAGTCCACAATCATATGAAATATCATAAGTCCATAATGAAAAAGAACATAAGTCACATGAAGGATCATAAGTTTGGGGCTTAACAATTGGGGTATTACATCCCCCTCCCCTTAAACAATGCATCATCCTCAATACATATTGCATATATGCCCCAAAATTTAAAAATAAATGAGGGTATTCTTCCCTCATGGCATCCTCCAGCTCCCAATTTGCGTCCTCAAGACTGTAATGGGTCCATTGGACCTTCACCTGCTTGATTTCTCGATTTTGAAGCAACTTGAACTTGCTGCCCAAAATGGAAACAGGCTGTACCGAAAAATCCCCTTATGGTTCCACCTAAATCATAATCCATTCAATCACATGATTAGTACCATGTTCATACATGTATATATATCAATAAATAAAATTAAAGAACTCTGGTTACTTAGATCACATTCCAATCAATTACATGGTTAGCATCAAGTATATACATTTTCAATAAAGACACATGAATCATATTATGTACTCTAATGCAAGCGGGTAGAGCCAACTCATAAGCAACAAGTCCTATCTTAGCTAAGACATCAAAAGGTCCACAATATCTAGCAGCTAGCTTGGAACAATTTCCCAAGTTTGAGGAGCTCTTCTTGGGTCTAACTTTCAAAAACACATAATCCCAAACTTGAAAATGTATGGTGGTCCTATTATGATCTGCATAGCTTTTATTCCCGTCTTGAGATACCTTTAGATTATGCTTTATATTAACCATATGATCCTCCATATCCTTTAATAATTCTAGTCCAACAATGAATCTATTTGTTGGGTTATCCTAACTGACGGGAGTGTTGCACTTCCTTCCATACATGGCCTCGAAAGGACTCATCATCAAAGATGATTGATATCCATTATTATAAGAAAATCCTACCAAGTGTAAATAGTCTTCCCACTTAGATGGCTGCTCCTTCACATACATCCTTAGCATATCTTCAATCACTTGGTTAAACCTTTATGTATGTTCATCTATATGAGGGTGGTATGTTGTACTCATGTTTAGACTTGTACCAAACCCCTCAAACAATACTTTCCAAAAGTTAGAAGTAAATTTTGAATCTATGTTTGATACTATAGCCTTCGGAATACCATGTAATCTGGCTACTTTCATGTAAATATCTGCAATGTTAATTGCTTTGTGAGTTGTCTTTACTGGAATGAAGTGTGTTTCCTTAGTCAACTTATCTACCACAACCATGGTAGCATCATTTTGCAATCTCATCTTAGGTAACTTGGGGATAAAATCCATCGTCACTACATCTCATTTCCATTGTAGTATTGGCAAGGGTTGCAACAATCTTGTTGGATGTCGATGCGCAACTTTAACTTTTTGACATTCCATGCACCTAGCTATATATTTTTCAACATCAATCTTCATCCCTGACCAATAGTATTGTTTCCTTATTGTTGCTATTGTTTTCTGATAACCTAAATGAATGGCATAAGGAACATCATGCATTTCCTTCAGAACGATCTTCCTTATATCTCCAACATCGGGCACATAAACTCTATCTTTGTGCATGAGGACCCCATTTTATTTAAATTTATACTTATCAAATTTCTTAATTTAAGCTTGCTTGGAAATCTTTTCATTCTTTAAGGAGTGAGAAAAGAGATTAACTAAAACTTCGTAATGGTCAGTCAAGAAAGGAGGAAGTGTTCAATGTGTCAAAAGTTGTGATGTTGGGATCATGGTTGACGAAGAGAAAAAATAATAGTGGAACACTAGTGGGACCTCCTTGCAGGATGGTGAATTGTGGTAAAATAACACAAAGTTTGCAGTATGGATGGAGCAGAGGGACGGTGAGAATGTAATGGCATATGTTTTGCACTGAAAAGACAATGGCTAGGTCCATTTTCTCTTCGTAGGAGTAACGTAATGGTGGTCCGAAAAGATTCCCACTCACATAATAAATCACATGCTCTTGACGAGCATCGTCTTCTTGGACTAGGACTCTAGCGATGGCATTTTCAGAGCCCGATACATAGGGGATAAAATCCTTGGTGAAGTCGAGAGGAAAACAACAAGGGAGCGGAAGTCAGAGCTTGTTTCAATGCATCAAAAGAGGCTTGTGCTTGCTCATCCCGTACAAAAGGAATATTGGTATGGAGCAAGTGTAAGAATCCATGGAATTTTGTTGCATAATTTGGGATAAATCGACAAAGAAAATTGGCCTTTCCTTGAAGGCTATGCAATTGGTGCAGAGTACATGGAGGGGGAATATTCAGGATGGCTTGAACCTTCAAGGAATCCACTATAATCCTTTTTTGGGACATTATGAATCCTAATAACTGACCGACTGGGATGTAGAACACACACTTAAGGGGGTTCAAGTGGACATTATATTTTCGACATCGAAGCAAGACTTGCCATAAGTATTCCAAATGTTGGGAACGCTTCTGAGATTGAGCCATGAGGTCGTCCAAATAGACAAGGATAATGTGAACGAGGCCATGGAAAAAAAAAATTCATGGCTTGCTGAAAAGTGGCTCCAGTGTTTTTAAGGCCAAACGACATGACAAGATATGCAAAAGTGCCCTAGGGAGTGGTAAAGGAGGTTTTATACTAAACTTATTTGTGGATCTGGATTTGGTTGTAACCTAAAAAACCATCCATGAAGGAAAATACATCATGGCTGGCACATGCATCTATGATCTGGTCAATAAACAGAGTGGGGAAGTTGTCTTTGGGACAAGCCACATTAAAATCATGAAATTCAGTACACACATGAATGGTTCCTTGTTTTTTTGTTAATAGGAACATGATTGGAAACCCAAGTGGTATACGTGATGGGGTATATAAATCCTCCTTTGCATAGTTTTTTGATCTCAACTTTGACGGTAGGGGACTTTGACTGGTGGATGCTAGTAATTGCTTCTAGTGAATGCTGGAAAGATCGGGCCATGTGTCGATGTGATGTTCCATAATAAATGGATCAATCCCGGGCATTTCGGTGGAGGACCAAGTGAAAACATCACAAAAATCTTGAAAAAGAGTCTTGTAGGCGGTGACTTCCTCAGGAGAGCATGAAGCACCAATCATGATATTCTCAACTATCCCAGTTTTCGTTAATATTTTAACTTGGATGGTCGGCAAGATATTTTCCATATTACCTTCCTCAAAGGCTTCGGGGGTCAGGATTGGGTTTTTGAACCATCGACACTTCCATGAATAAAATAGTTTGATTCTACAAAGAACTGATCCGATGATGGGGAAGGTTCGTTGGGGTTGAAAAATGAGTGACCATTTAGGTCATCCCAAGGATACTTAGGAGTTATGAGAGATTCAAGGATCTCTTTGTCATTATGAAAGTGGCACCTAGATAGATCAGAGGGATCTTTCGCAGTCGATGAGGGGGAAGGAAGATTGGAAGTTGAGATCATAAAGATGTTGCTAGTGGTATCTGAAGAAGAAGACGGAGGGTGGATTTATTTGAGGACAGTGACTTCATAATCAAGGGAGTGCTAACGGAAATTAGTGAGGAGGGCCCGATACTCGAGCAGGTTTGGGAAATGATGGGAATAATGACCATAGAGGCCACAAAATACATGCAAGTGGTTTGTACATAACAATTTGTTCTTAACCGCAGGGATTTTTGGTACATTAACAACCAGAGTGTCATAGACCTCTAATATTGTGCCCATGTGGGTGCGAAGAAATGGTAAATCGAGACAATTTTGAGTAGTGGTCAAGGACATCGCATAAGTCACAAGTAGGAGGTGGATGTGGTTATGTAGGGGATTTTGGTGCCTTGCCCCCAGTATCCGTAGGAGGAGGGGGTGAAAGAGTGGATGAAGGAGCAACTGGTTGTGTACCAGGAGGTGGATGTCACAATGTATCAATAGGTTGGACTAGTGTCAACATAATTTGTGGTGTCGGGGTGGGGTTGGGTGGATCGTGGTATCGCAATGGAACACCCAAAGTTAATATTGGAAGGTTGAGAGTAGGAATGATTGGTTTACTTACGATTATAGAGGGTGGAAAGAGAAACATTATGGTGTGTATGGGAAATGAACCCCAATAATTCCACGAAGAAAGAATGGGGGTGGGCGTGGTCTGGGGTTGGGGTTGCGACTAAGGTTGTGATGAGGTCGAAAGTTTACCAAATGTGATGGTGCAAAAATACGATATTTCATCCATAGAGGGAGGAGGTGATAGGGGCAAAAAGATGTCAGTCAAAGGGGCATCGATAAACAATCCTGGAGCAATGGCAGACAGGGAGGGGATGGATGCACAGTCGATGGTAGGGAGGGCATGCTTCAAAGTGTTTGGTCCTTTGGGATCGTAGTACGTCAACCAGTCAATGGTCATAATCTTCACATCATGGGGGAACATCATGATTTAGAAGATGAATGAAGTAATGGATTGCATCACGTACATGTAATCTAGGTTATAATCTAGTTGGGCCTTCACAACCTCGATGTCGATAAACACATTTTTACCCACCAACTCAATGCGTACATTTGTGATAATGCCTTGTGGTTGAGAAGCGCGACCATTGTAAGAACGTAGGGTGGTGTTTGAGGGTTTAAGGGCTGGGGATCCTTGATTTTTCCGAATGAAGGTTGACATAATGCAACTGTATGCACCCTCATTGAGGATACATCGATGAATGACAAAATTCCAAACGGTGATAGGAACCTAGAAGCTACGGATGAAGGAATCCAAGGTTCTCCTTGATCCAAGTCGAAAGTGATTAACCTAGATTTAGAGGGGTTGACGGAACCTAAAACAAATAACAAGACTTATTGTTGCGCATGACAAGTTCGCAAGACTTCCAAAGTGGACATGGAAGAGGGAGAGTGGCCCAAGTCATCGACAATACTTTAATTGAGAGCAACGGAGGTAGATATGGTGGAGGGATTAATGGTTTCCATGGTGAAGCCATATTAGTTGCGTCGAGCTTTTAAGTTGATTTTAGATGATAATGTCATAAGATGATGGACACGAATATCGATGGGTTGACTCAAAGAAGTGGTTGCGGTATTTTGTTGTACCAATAGTTGGGTTGCACCTACTCCTTAACTCGGTAATGGGTTCTGTAGAACCATAGGAAGAGGACCTTATGGTGTTGGGTTTGGTTGTGACGGAGCGATAACATTGGTTTCATGTTGATTTGCTTCATGTAATAGGTGGCAGACTCGATGTAACTGCGGGAAATGGTGTGTATAGTGTCCATAAATGTCACAAATGGTACATGGATGATTAGTCTGTAACTGAGGGTTCTTCCCAGGTATAGGTGGACGCTAGGGGTTATGTGTAGGGGAATTGTATCCATTGTTGTTAGGAGGGTTGGGTTGTTACCTACCCCCTTGAGGTTGGTTATTTCCTCGGTTCCTACCTATCTCTATTCTTCCATGGCCTTGTTGTTTATTAGGGGAGGGTTGATTTGGGATGTTATTCTGAACGTAGAACTGTGCTTGAGGAATAAGAGGAGTCAAGGTTGGAGTAGGTGTATGTTGCACAGGTGGTGGGTAGTAGGCGGGAGTAGCTAGAGGGGATGCAATTCCTATCATTTGGTCATTACAAGTAGGTACTAGGAAATTCAGTCCATGAATGTGAGGAATGGGTTCGGGAGATGCATATGAAGGTGTGGCTCAGGACTAGTAGTGTTACCAGAGTGAGAAGGCATTGAAGGAGAGGTTGTGTATAGATGGGGGTGTTTATTAATGGATCCAATGACTCCATCAGCAAAATGGGCTACCCCCAGTGTATCTCATTGTGTGGAGTGAGCACGAGACGCATCAAGTATGATGGTTAAAGGTAACTCGATTGGGCATAGAAAAGGTAAAACTGTTGTTCTTCGAGTATTGCTTCTTCCTTAGTTTGTGGGAGGTCGAATGAAACATCCTTGGAGATAGGGGGAGTAAGGTTTTAAGAAACCAATCAAGGAATATCCTGTCATCTAACTAGATTTTGCACAAACTATGACGAGGATGCCACTCATGGATGTGATCCATGATATGGGTAGCAGTGTTTTGTCTTAACGATAACAAGATTTCCACGCCCTCATCGTAATAGACAAGTATTTGAAAGTATTGGAGGGAGCATAAAGGCTAAAGAGGAAAAAACAAGATAAGTGGCATGGGGTAGCTCAATGTACCATTTGGATACAACACCAGTGAGTGTGCGCTGGAATAGCTACAATCAGATAGAATCGCCCACTATGTTGTTGGAGGAACACCATAAGTGGATTGACATGATATGGTTATGAGGGTCTTCTCCTGCCTTTCCCTCAAACTTAGGGATGTCCAAAGAGAGTTTGGTATGCATTAGAGGCCACAACGGGTCGTGACGGATAGGGTCATTCATTAACCCCAACAAATTTGGCAGGTTGAGACTATCTCTTGGACCTAGGAAAAGATACCAAGAGTTCAGCCATAATTTTGCTAAAAATATGAAGAGTTTGGTCACACGAGGGAGGAATCTGAGACGTAGGAAGAGCTACGACAAAAGAAGAAGCTGTAGAGGAAGTTGTGATAGAAGGGAAATTATGACAGAAGCATCTGCAAGGGAAGAGTTCGTGACATAAGGGAAGATGTGATAAGATAAACCACGATGGAAGGAATCACAATAGAAGAATACATGCAATGGATGAAAAGGACATCCTTAGATATTGTGGGAAAGAAGTCAGTTAGGATAACACATGCTTTAGGGAATAAAGCATATTTGTATTTTGGGCCTATAGTGCCTACTGACAGTTGTAACTAAATGAACAAGAATAGGAATAAAAACTTGTTAGCTAACATAATTAAGTTGGTTGAATATGACATGCAATAGTCTATAAAGGGGAGAACCCAAGCTGTGTGCAAGTTACTTCCTGAGAGTTAGACACACTTAGACACTATGCGCTCTCACTAGATCTTTGTTGGTTTTTTTCTTAGAAGAGAAGTAGGGTCAAAGAGCTGCAGAGTTGTAGAGTAGAGAGAGTCAATCCAAGCTATGTGTATTGATAGTAGGGTAAAGGAGAGGAAACTTTAGAGACTTGAGACTAGAGAGCATGAGAGGAGAAAGCAGTATGTATATATTGTAGAGAAGATCTAAAACAAAGTCTGCAAGTTGAGTGCGTAGACAAAAGGTGCCATATATTTCTCATGACAGATGAAGAATGCCTTTGTGGTTTCTCCCAGATGGGTTTCCACATTAAATGTTGTCTATGTGTATATTTGATGAATGTGCTTATGTGGAATGAATGTATGTTGTGAATGAATGCATTTGTATGTATACATCGCACTGTTGTTAACTGGAATCGCTAATAAGGAATTGTATTACTCTTATAATATCTGTCTACAAACAAGTAGTGTCATATCTTGAATGCATGCAATAATAATAAGTGATATAACCATCGGTTTTGGTCTAGCAAGATAGCAAGGTTCCAAGGAAGAGGAATTCCCCACACAAGTGCAAAAATCTGGACATGGAAGTTACCCATAAGAGATATCTCGGGTGAGATTTCATCTTAGTAGCCTGCTCTGTTAGGTTGATATCTTTGGCTTTGTTGATGGACAAGCAAGGGTCTAAACCTGGGTCGAAGAAAAAAATTCCAACAAATGGTTCCATTGCTAGGATCGTGAATCATTTTGTGAGGGATATGTTTTGGCACCCGACGAAACTGGAAATTCAAGAGTGGGTGGATTTTAAGACATTTGAGTTTGCATGAGAAGAAAGTGAAGGATTGTAGTTGAATCCAACAAATTGCTTTGAGCGGTATATTGTTGGAGGAGCTAGCCAGTGAGCTGACTAGTCGAGTTAATCAACTAATTAGAGATTAGGTCAACCTCCAAAGGTCTTGTCGGTTGACCAAACCGATAAGTACTTACTCATAACCATTTTGTAAATCATATATATTAGGCCATTGAGCCAGTTAAGAACTTGGTTCAGTTTTGTATATGTATGGACCCTCATGTGATTCTATAATATAATATGTTATTCCATTACCTGTTCTTGTCTCTTGTTTCTATATGTTTATATGTTTCTTATGTCTATTATTGGTAACCTTATGTGATCTGTGAGATTACAACATTGGTTCCGTTTCTAGTAGTAAATATATAAATGACATGACCATACGTCGATGATATCAGAGCAAGAGATTAGGAATTGGTGGGAGCGCAAGATTGCAATTATTTACAAAATTACGTAAGAAGAAACAGAATGACCATTGCACAGGTGAAGGATAAATTCTTTGCCAAAACACATGAGAAGTTTGTAGAGTCGGTGCCTCAACCGTTGAAAAATTTTTTGGATGAAAAAGCTGGAAGCAACTAAAGACCAAGAGTTACTAGAGAAAATGATTCGAGGCGGACGAAAAAACCTGTCGGAGTGGTTTGAAAAGATCACAGACGAATTCTACGAAGAACAAGCCATGGAGGAAAGAGTCTCGGTCGAAAGTATCGAGAGAAGGTTTTATACGAACTTCACTAAGCATTTTCTTTGCTCTCTACTGAACCTTTTGTTCAAATTCCTGATCGAGAAGGGAGTGGGCCATATCGTAGAACCTCATCCATCACTACACGAACTGCCACCAAATACTAACTAGGTGGAGAAACAGAAGAAGTGGGAAAAATTCATTTCCAAAAGGGAGTGGGAGTAATTCCTAAGCAAATAAACAAAACTATCCGAGCTTTCTAAAGCATCGAGTAGGCTATGGGGGGGGGTAGCTTGTCATGTATAGGGGTAGAGTAAAAATAATTCTAATCGACTAAAGAAAATACCATCGCCAGCAATGAAAAGTCGACCTAAGAAGGAAATCGAACGAACAAAGACACACAAAGGTACATCGGACTTGAAAAATTTAGAACGAGAGAAGAGGCAGAAAATAAGGGAATATAGAAGATAGCAATCTAGAATGTTGCAAAGAGGAATGACCACTGGGGTGACAAAACATAGAAGAAATCCACCAAAGTCGGGTCATGATCGACAAGAAGAATGTGTGGATGAGGAAGCATCACCCATGGAATAAGACTTGTGGATAGAGCAGCAAGAATCTCTCCAACTAGAAATTCCCCAGGAGATAAGACCTTCGTCTTCGACAAATCCGAGTACCCAAATATAGGCCATTGTCGAAGAGGACCTACGACTAAGAGATCGTGAGTTCGACATATGGAGCCGACTAGACGATGAAGTAGATGATGATAATCATTTATTCATCCATCGACCATTGGAAGGAAATTGGGTAACACTTCAAGCATACCCTTCCAACCGAAGTATCCACTTTCTCTACCCGACACATGAAGGAGCACCCCCCCTGCCAAACACAGCTTTACAAGAAACATAACAGTCGGACTTGCAATCACACCAATGCAGCTGAACATCGACAGAAGAAGTCAACCTGAACTGACTACTTGTGGGAGAAGAAAAAACAACAAAACAACTGACGGGAATGAAAGTTTCGTCAACAACAACTGTGAACAAAGATATACGCAGAGTATCCCACTACCCCCACCACCACCTCCACCGTCGCCACCTCCTGGAGGAGACGTCGACATCGACATGGGTCACGACTCAACACATATCCCCCTCTATGAGGGTGATGAAGATCCCATACGACATTAGTTCGTCTGTGAGTCAACATGGGAGGCCAATAAAGTTACGAGCGAAGAACAACAGATGGCGCAGTTCGTCGGTGCTTTATGAAAAAGAGCATTAACTTGGTATATGACTTATATCGAGAGAACACCCCAAGCATCCAAAATTGGCATTAAGGCACAATTATTTTCTTTCTTTAAAACACCATATTCAAAGCATCTGGTAGCAAAAAAGATGAAGACGACATCTTAGAAACCAACAGAGTCCATCTGGGACTATGATAAGAGATGGAAGGACCTCCTGAGCCAACTAGACTATGTAATTGATGAAAAATTATTAATTCAGTGGTTTCTTGCAGGTCCGTCATAGAAAATTCGGTGACATATAAGTTTGGAGACATTTAAAACATATGAAGACGCACTTACCAAAGCTCTGCAGGTAGAGATGGATGAGGATTTCACAGCATATCCCGTTGATACTAGGATGGAAGAACAACTAGAAATCATGCAGAAAATTTGAAAGAGCCGAACCTTAATATTCAAGATGTCTGGTGCACAAATTGCTCCATGGCCAGACACACTAAAGATAATTGTCGACAAGACATAAGTCGAAAAGACATTTGTTTTGTTCAAACAAAATGTTTTTGTGACATTTACTAAGAACATGGAGAACATACAACGAAGGATTTCCCATATAACATGAAAAATGGCAAAGCATATTGATGTGCAATCTGTGAGGTAAAGAGTCACACAACGACTGACTTCCACTTGAACCTAAAGAATCAAAAAAACTATCAAGCAGTCTACCACACGAATGTAGTCGTACAGAATAATGATAACATTCCAAGGAATAACGATCAAAACGAGTCGAATAATCAAAGATATGAAGGTCGTCGATACGAGCGCCGGTTCTACAATCATCGTGGGGGATTCAGAAGTCGAGGATGATTTTCTGGAAATCATGACAACTGACCATGATGACCCATCCAGTGCTTTACATGTTATAAATAAGGGCACTGCTATGCAGACTGTCCATACAGGGATAGAACTGATCTAAAGTTTTGTACTAGTTGTGGTTTGGGCGATCACTCACTAGAGGATTCTCCCACCATGTTTGACACGATTAATAAAAAGAAAAATGTTAATGTATTGTCGGTGTTCAGAAACATGATGTAATACATACAAAGAACCTACATATAGTAACCCGACAAGGGACAAAAATCGAAAATGATAACCCACGCATAAGCAAAATTTAAAAAAAAGATGACTACCCTAATTTGACAAAACAAAAACAATTATATAACGATGCATCAAACATGTTTCAGGATCTTGCTAGACATGAAGCAGTCAATGACAGACGACAAAACACACTTGAAGAACTATTTAGTTTGATACAGAATGATAAATCAGTGTCCCAATTCATTGACTTATTATATAATATGAAGGACACAAATAATACAGATAAACAAAATAAGAATATATGCAGTTTGAATAAAAAAGACAAGAGTGATGCTGACCCACTTGTCAATCTTGAAATTGAAGGATATCATGTTCGATAAGTCATTCTCGACTTCGGTTCACAAGTAAATATTATGACGCAAGATACATGGGAACACTAGTTGGGAAGACCTCGCCTAAAAGAGTCAGGAATATACCTCAAATTAGCCAACCAAGGATTGATCAAACCCATTGGGGTTTGGAGAAATGTCGATACAACAATAAAAGGCATATCGACTAAGATCAACTTCAAAATTATTGACCCTAAGGAAGGATCTAACTCCTTTCCAGCCTTGGCAGGTCGACCATGGGGAAGAAAAATGAAAGCATCAATATCTTTAGACAAGGAAATAACATAATTAAAATGGAATGGCCAGAAAGTTATCATCCCCATTCATCCTTTACAAGGTGAACCGTGGACTGAACCTATTGATGAAGAAGTTGACATTCATCAACTATACCAAATACACAATAATAATGACTATACTGAACCCGATAACTATGGTGAACTTCATCTAGGGAACCAGGACTCGGTCGGATATAACTTGGATGCATAATTATACGATTGGGAGATTGAAAATTATGAAACACAAGCACGGGGTTGCTGGACCATTCAAGCTTTCCAAAATAAACCAACCTGACAATGCTTTTCTATATCGACTATCCCAAAAATATTTGATAAAAGAATAAGGGAATACCCCTCATTAGCACCAATAAAAATAGATAATAAACATAGTCTTCGGTATAAAGAAAGAGAATCATCAGTTCTCCATGTAGAACAAGTCTATAAAAACCTAGGTGGACATGGCCGACTTCAAATCCTGGTCGAAACATTTACATAACAAGTTGCTCGATGGCGGGACACCCATCAGTCGAGACTGCAAATGTGTACAACAAATTAGACTTTCTTTGTAGAGAGATTTAGAGGAAGGAAGCTAACAAAACAGGCACAAATACCTATCTTCATCGAAGGACAAGATCCAGCAAATCATATACCAATATGTGAAACAGAGTGGAGAAGACTTCGTTACAAAGACAAATGTATATGGCCACTTTTGTTTCCCTCGACATTAGATGACCTACCTAACAAGTGGTATAAAATAGAAGAGGCACGAGGCGAAACATTCGTATGGAATGAACTTAGAGAAAATTTCATTAAGGACTTTAGCTTTATACCGAAAGACACAAAATTAGTCAAAGCTACAAAATAGATAAAAACATTTATACAACCGACTAGTAACGAATTGACACAAAATAAAAGTCAACCAAATATAGCATGCTATAACATTCATTCCGAAAAAATACCACAGTCGACAAGACTCCAATTAGAAAATGAACACACAGATGGGAGGAGTTTTCAATGGAAGATCGATCTCCCAGAAACAATCAAACCACTTAAAATGATATTCAAAATTGAGTCGAATGATAAAAATGATAGCGACCGAATGACATCAGTAGAATTTCCAGCAACATTTTCACAGTTCAAAGAAGGAAGTCGACAGATTAATGAAAGTAAAGCACCTGAATGGTTGGATGCAAAAGTAAAAACTAAACAAATTGACATTTCTAATGATAATAGACCGAAAATGTCGAGAATTGGTGATTATTGGAGCGAAGAACAAACCACAGAGATCATCGACTTATTAAAATAATTTCAAGATGTATTTGCGCAAGACTACAAAGACTTAAAAGAATTAGTAGCAAAAATGGGTGAGATGAAGATAGACATAAAACTTGATGCCCGAACTATCAAGAAAAGACCTTATAAGTTGGCACATAAATATAAAGAAATAGTCAAAAAGGAGATCGACAATATGCTAATAGCGGAATAATTTATCCCATCGACTAGTCGAAATGGGAAAGCCCAATGGTCATCTAGCCAAAAAAGCACAACCCAACAAAACTATGAATCTGTTTAAATTTTCATGAATTAAACAAGGTTACCTTAACAGATCCATTCCCGACTCCATACGTTGATGAAATCCTAAATGAAGTTGCAAGGCATGAATTCTATTCATATACGGATGGATTCTTAGGGTATAATCAAGTGCCAATAGCCGAAGAAGATCAGAAAAGACAACCTTCGTATGTGAATTTGGTTCATTTGAGTACAGATTCATGCCATTTGGTCTAAAAAATGCACCTGCGGTGTTTTCAAGAATAGTTGTCAAGACATTTCAAGAATACATATACAAAACAATGGCAGTATACTTGGATGACTGGACGATATATTCTATGCTGAAAGACCACTGTAAATGGTTAAGGCTTATGCTAGAATGCCACGGACAGATTAAGTTATCTCTCAATATAAAGAAATGCATATTCTTAACCCCTATAGGAATCTTATTAGGACATATTGTATGCAAGGAAGGTATCAAAGTTGACTTTGCAAAGATAAAAATTACCCTCAACTTAAAACCACTAGTGAACCCAAAACAGTTCAAAGTACTGTTAGGACATACAGGGTACTATAGAAAATTCATTCGACACTACTATGATATGACATACCCTATGGAAGAATTGTTAAGAGAAGATCAAGAGTTTAACTGGACATAAGAATGTGATAGGTCCTTTGACACATTAAAAGAAAATTCGTTGAAACACCCATTCTTCGATTCCCAAACTGGTCAATCAAATTTCATGTACACATTGATGCCTCAGGCTTAGCAATAGGAGCAATCTTGACACAACCTGGCGAAGATGGCATGGATTACCCAATCATATACATTAGTAGAAAATTAAACAAATATTAACGCAACTACTCCACGAGAGAAAGGGAGGCATTAGGGATGGTCTTTGCTCTTTAAAAGTATTGACACTACCTGCTAGCTAACACATTCATATTCTACGAATCATCAAGCATTAAAATACCTCGTCAATAAACCTTTGCATCACGGGAGAATCTGCCGATGGCTATTAATATCCCAATAATTTGAATTTGAATTTGTAGTTCGACCAGGACGATTGAATGTCGAGCCCGACCACTTGTCGAGAATTGAGACAGGAGAGGAGATGACAGTAGTTGAAGATGACCTGCCACATGAACACTTATTCTGAATAGAAGATGTTCCTATAGAATTAGAGGAAATAGCGCAATTTCTAGAAAATGGTCAAGCACCAGAAGGCATGAACACTAAGAAATTTTTTTTTTTATCCATGAAAGCAGCCCCAGACACCATAATCAATGGATTCCTATACAAAATGGGTTTAGATGAAGTACTCCATCGATGTGTACTAGAACATGAATGAGAAAACATTATGCTTGAAGCAGAAGATGGACCAGCAGGAGGACACTTCCAGTCGGATACAACTACAAAGAAAATCCAACAATCAAGGTTATGGTGGCCGATACTATACAAAGACTGTAAAAAGTTTGTGAGTAAATGTGATCGCTGTCAACGCCTAGGGTGACTGCTACCTAGAAATTCCTTTAATATCAGTAAACCCAAGCCTCACATTCAAAATTTGGGCTATTGACTTTATAGGTTCATTTCCAGTCCCAACAAAAAGGACAGGTGCAAGGTATATCATAACAACGATTGAATATGTCACTAAATGGGTAGAAGCAGAACCTGTAGACACATGCTCTAGTGAAGTAGATGCTAAATTCATATATGAAAACATTATCACTAGGTTTGGTTGTCCTATAACCTTTATCAATGACCAAGGTTGACACTTCATCAATCAAACAGTTACAGCATTGAAAGAACAGTTAAAAATCAACCATCGTCGAAGCACAGCCTATCACCCTCAGTCGAATGGAGCAATAGAAGCATTCAACAAAACACCGATAAAAGATTTAACAAAATTCTTCAATACCGACAAAGATGATTGGGACGAGAAAATCCCTGCGGTATTATGGGCATATACATCAGGACATAAACGCTCGACCAATCAAACACCCTTTGAAATAGTCTACGGTAAAAAAGCAGTCGTTCCTTTACATTTTCAACAGCAGACACCGATGATAGCCAACATCTTACATATCAAAGTCGAAGAAGCAAGAGAGGATCAACTAATGCAATTAGCTAAACTAGAAGAACACCGATTTCTTTCTATACAACATCAAGAAATTCAGAAGCAACAACAGAAGGCTTGGCATGAACGAAACATTAAAAATAAGAATTTGTCAGTTG
Source organism: Pseudotsuga menziesii (assembly GCA_001517045.1). NCBI lineage: Eukaryota > Viridiplantae > Streptophyta > Pinopsida > Pinales > Pinaceae > Pseudotsuga > Pseudotsuga menziesii. Next base: position 304,483 of record LPNX010724887.1, read on the forward strand.
GAGACCTTGCATTATTATACAATAGTCGGGTGAAAGGAAAACCTAAAAAGTTACACACAGAATGGATAGGACCATATATTATCAAAGAAATCAATGCCAATGGATCATTTCGACTGAGAAAATTATAAGGCACAGTATTTTGGAAGCTGGTAAACGGTGCCTGACTAAAACAGTACCAAAATAAATAAATAAAGAAAAAGAAAAACGGTTTTATAACTATTACAAAACTCTATAAAAATAAAAAAACCTAAAACCCCAACAAGAATCAAGAAAAACCAAAATGAACTTCGATAGGCGTAATAGACCATTCGACAATAATTAACATTTTTACCATCGACATGCCACAAACCGACCATACCTTCATCATCGACAATAGGACGAAAACGTCAAATCAACTCATCATGATGACAGTCAGAGGGAGCACCGAAACTAGAACGTATTAACTCAGCCTTCATTAGAGCGTCCTTTACCATCAAATCCGCCGTTAATAACACCATCGACAAGATCGTCATCTGCTCCGCCTATAAATACTATGCCAATCAAAAATCACATACTGTTTCATCAAGATCTAGAGTGACAGAATCACCAAACCCCCTTGAGCAAATCAACTACCAAGAAACGGGAACAGACAACCGACAAAATGGCCCCAAAACAAACCAGAGCCACAAAATCCAAAGTAAAAGAGTTGGAATTCACCGTAAGTCCACTAGTAAAATGAATAAAGAACATTAAAAACGTGAAAGTGTAAGAAGGTTCATGAGCAAAACAATGGAACCAGAGAAGTTAAATCATAACACAATTATGAACTTTATGAATGCACCGTGTTATCACTCAGAATCTACCCAGGTTGTGAAAGGTAAATCCCAAGGTAACAACAAAAACCACTTTAGAATGTATTTCTGACCTAATACAGTCAGAGAGGGATCTCTCACTATTTAAAAAGTTTTTATACTCAAGATATTCAATCAAATACAATCAGAAGGTCAGATTTCTGATGGGACAAAGAGGATAGGTTCGTTTTAAAAGACTTGGTAGGACAGTCATGGAGGAGACAATTGGGCAAGGAGTCAACAATCAGATCTGAAATAGGTTGCACGAGGTAGGGTTTTGAAGGTTTATGAATAGAGGCAAGGTAGGCACCATTTCCTCGGTCTTGAGGTATTAGCAGGTTGATTAGGAGACAAAGTGAGACATCCCATCAAACAAAGCACCTAACTAGGGTGAATTCTGCCAGACTTTAGAAGAAAATATTTTGAAAATGCTTGAACAATGGACCTAGAGCATGCAGGATGAATTATAGCCCATAAAAACTAATTCTTGGGTATGAAAGCAAGTACAAAATCGAGTGGGAAACAGGATAAACAGTCACATAAAGAAATTACTTACTGAAGAAAAAGATGGCACAAGAATCTTTGCCATGAAAAAGGTTTTACATTCCTCCTCTGCAAATTTCATTCATCTACTGAAAATTGAAGCCATTACAATGTAGATCCTCTCTGCTCTTGAAAAACCCCCTTAAAACTATCATTTACATTTTAATTTATACAAGAATAACCTCTACCTAACCTTGAATTCGAAACCTAACTGAACTTCTAAAAATAGAAACAGCCACAACAAAGTTTCTCTTGCATATCTCTAATGGTGATAGCTGTGTGAAATATGGGAAAGGTTTTTGCAACTGGACATGTGCCTCACAAAACCCATGTCTTATTTTCTCCAAAATCATCTCAAGCTCCTCGAAATCTGCCTTTGAAACTGATGACTCGGACAATAAAATTGTAGATTTCTAGAAAACTAACTTATGAAGATCTTTTAAATTATCCCAACCTGTGATTACTATATAAAAACAGAAGGAGGATTTTGATTATAGGCCTGTTAGGAATACAAACCTCTCTCATTTTTGTAAAATTAAATTCCATTTTTCTGAAACAATTCTTTGAATTTGATGGCTAAATGATAGTCCTTTGGAAAACATGAAAAATGGCCTGTACAACTGACTTTGTTTCTCATAACTCATAGCACCTGTGTGAAAAATTAAAGAGGTTATTGTGGATAGGTATGTTTTGAATAAAAGCCTCTCTCATTTTCTCAAAATTCATCTTCATTTGACATAAACAATTATTTTAATTTGATGACTAGAACAGTCATTTTGAAATCTGAACATTTTCCCTCTGAAGATGACTTCGATTCTCCCAATCTGTAGCACCTGGGTAAAAACTGAGCAAGGTTATTGTATATCATAATGTTATGATGAAAAATATCTTTCATTTTTTTTTAAAAATTTCTTTGTTTTCTGGAAATAGGTCTTTGAATAAAATGACTAAAACAGTCATGTTTAGAAAAAATATGCTATGTTGCTTCTAAACCTTGAATTGTTTAACTGTAATTCATAAACGAAGAACATATAGCATCTATCCTTGTAAGATCATCTATTCTAAGAGAAATCCCATGATTTTATTGATCAAGGTAGCCATATTTGTTAATAGTGCCTCCAAACACTTGAATAATCCCAAGCTTTGGCACACTCTCCATTGTAAATTCTGTTTGTAAGACTTTAAACACATACCAATACCTTCACAAATGTTCTCACTGTATATATTTCTGCAACACTTCTGGGTTGATGTTCTTTTTGGGCTTCCCTTCTGCATTGTTGAGTGGTGGCTTCCCTTTTCTTGCTCTATTAAAATCAATTTCCAGCTCCTTGATCAGACTCTTTATCTCCGTCATTTTCCTTGTGATTGTAAACATGTAAAAGTTGACTTTGGAAATATGGCAGACTGTCTCCTTACTTTCACTCGCAGCACACAATTGAAATGATTTTTAAAACCAAGTCAACTTTACCTTTATAAAATGGTCTATTCCGGAGCCTCCACTGAGTTTTTTTTCGTTTACCGCTTTACTCAGCGGAATTCACCAAAAGTTACCACGTGGAAAGTGGTTTAAATTCCACTACCACCTTTCCAATTTAACCACCTCACAAATTTACTCTCCAGAAACACTAATACCCGTTGATGAGTTTTCACTTTTTACATTAGCCTTTGGATTATTATATGTGCTAGTAGTTTGATTATACCTTAAGAAAGGTAATAGATCTTGTTTAGTGCTTAAACCTTTATTAAGACTTGGTTTGGTGAATAAGAGGCCGCTTTTTTGACTTTGGAAAAAATATCCAAAACTATATAAGTTTGAATATAAATAAAATAATAAGTTTATAAAACCCATTTTATAAATTTCATTCAAAAGTTAATAAAACTTTTTGCCCCACTTGTGAAAAACTTATTTCTCTTTTTACCTAAAATTCCTTTAACTTCTCTTCTTTGCCAACTTGGAAATAGCTTAATGAGAAAAATTTGGAAACCAACTCAATCACCCATGAAAACTTAAAATTTTGAAGGCAATAAGATCAATTCCGACAAAAATAAATTTAGTGCTAACAACTGGCTCCAACTAGGGATGCTATCCTCCCTGCGAGGTAGCAAAGAACCCCGTAGACTAGGTTCCAAATCCATTGGGTTTCTCTTAATTTTTCTCTGAAATCCTCAATCTGTTTTGAACTGAACCATCAAATGAAACCATTTTTCAAACAAATCCCACTCTGTCAACCTATAACCTGTAAGTGAATTGCACTTGAAACTGAAACCAAACTGAAAGCTGATGAAAGAAATGCTCGCCATGTCGAGCTTATTCATGCCTACCTTGTTAGAATAATCAACCCATAGTTTACCCACTTAGACATTAATTCATTTATTTTTGTCTTGTTTGCCTAGTTCATGTGTCCCACCTTGTGCAAGTTGCTAATTGCCTATCCATAGAGGTCAAAATTGCCATATATGACTCATGTAGCGCTTGGGAAAGCCTTAGGAATCAAATCTGCTTTATTCCTGGCCTCCTAGGCGCCTATCTGCTTTTTCTGCTTTACTGCCTGCTTTTTCAGTGTTTTAAGGCACATAGGAAAGCTAGACTAGGTGAGGTGAACTAGTTTTTTGTCCTCTTCATCCTCCACTCTTTTCTCCATGCAAAAGCATGTACGAGCTGCCATTCCACCACTCTTTAGCTTGCCCATGCGCCCTTGCCAATTCGTGAGCTCCATGACATATTTGGGATCAGCTTTTTACACCTATGGGGGATTTGCTTAATTATAGTAAGCCTGCTTTATGCTAGATTTGGATGCTTCCTCATGCATTTGATTTCTTCATGTATTCTATTTATTCAGCAGCCTATGTTATTACAGGGTTGGCTATTGTACACTCAGTTAATATAATTTTGTGTTACAGCTCCATATTCAATCTCCATTGTTAGCAATTTTGCATGATCAATTGATAATTGTTGTGGGTAAAATTAATATACTACTGGCCTGAATTTCTACATGGTATCAGAGCCATTGTAGGTTGTTAGTCTCCTTCAAAAATTATTTTGCAGGTTCGACATCAAGACTGGGAGCCTTCTACTGACAGCCGGGACAGATTTTCTAAAGCTATGGATTCACAAAAAACTATCTTGACTCCCTTCA